>WEKX01005334.1:1092919-1312807 GCA_013390025.1 Pitta sordida | reverse complement strand
GAAATCAGACACGAAATCATGGAAAGGGTCACGGAATCACCGAAACTGTCACGAAATCGGACAGGAAATCATGGAAACGGTCACGGAATCACTGAAACTGCCACGGAGTCGGACAGGAAATCATGGAAAGGGTCAGGGAGTCACCGAAACAGTCACGAAATCAGACACGAAATCATGGAAAGGGTCACGGAATCACCGAAACTGTCACGAAATTGGACACGAAATCATGGAAAGGGTCACGAAGTCACGGAAACTGTTACGAAATTGGTCACAAAATCGATCGCAGAATCATGGGGGAAAAATGATAGTGACAGAAACAGAGCCGCAAAATCACTGAGTCACAGAAACACAGAGAGAATGTCACAAAATCCCAGAAGTAACAGGGCTGGAAAAGAGTCACAAAATCGCAATCGCAGAAGTCACAGAATCACAAAATCCCACAGAGTCACAAAATCACAGAATCAGAGAATGGATGAGGTTCTTTGCTGTTGCAGAAAGGAGCTGGAATGTGCTAGCCCAGAGTTTGTGGCTCACAATCAATACAAGGGCAAAAAGGGCTCCAAACAGCCCCCATCTTGTACCTCATGCAGGCTGGTGGGGTGCTGTCACACCTAATCCTCACTCACATTCATCTCCTTCTCATTTCATTTCTCTTAACATTTCTCCATCTATTTGTTAGGTATCTTTGGGTTTATCTTTCCTGACCTCACGCAGCAAATGCCGTGGGGCTGGAGTATGTTCCTCACAGGGTCCTCTCCCTTGGGGGATGACAAGCAGAGATGGTGCATCCCTGTGTGATATTCTACATGAAGCCTTTTGTTTTATCTTTTTAATGACTATGAGTATCAGCCACTGTTTTCCCTTGGAGGTTTTCAAGAAGATAAAACCACAGTTGTTGCTTTTGGACTGTAACGTGGCTGGGCGGTGGGGCAGGCTCGGTGTGCTTGGCTCCTGCAAAGGGCATTTTTGGGTGCCCAGGCCTATCCTGTGGGATGCAGGAACCTATGCAGTCCAGCCTGGATCACACTTGCTGCACAGCTAAGCTCTTCCAGACACGTTTTGGGTTTATTTGCTGGAATTTTGGTTGAAATACAATGTTTTTGGCGAGTGCCTCTATTCTGGACTTGTGTTTTGCATCTGGGTGATGAGAGAAACTGTTCCCTCGAATGTTTTGGCACTGTGTATTCCTAAGATTGGCTTCTGTATAGTGGGTGTGAATTATTTAGAAGTTTGCTGGAAGGAACAGTTGCCTGCTGTGTTTTTGATAAGTGCTAGTATTTTTTGCATTGATTCTGATTTTTTCCCATTCGTTGAAGTCATTGGTTTGCAGTCCTAGTAATTTAGAATAAAATAAAGGGGAAACTGTGTTTTAAGTCAGGCAGCTCTTTTGATTTTTTCAGGAGCAGTTTTTTATTTTGTCTTCTAGCTCTATTTTTTTTTTACTTGAAATCACTTTTGCATTGATTGTGTAATGAGGAATGACTTTGATGCTTTGCAGAGAATGGCACGTAGATCTTTTGGAGCAATGTTTATATTATTTGCCTGTTGGCCTTTGCATTTGCTCAGAGACCTATTAATTAGTTTTATTTATGACAGACACTTTTAGGCCTCTTGCATATTTTTCTTTTGAATCCTGTCCCCAGTTCTATTCCTTAGGCAGGGTGCTCTGGAGCTGTGGAATGCTGTTTATTCTTAGCATGCCTTGTTTGGGAAGAAAGGGATGGTTGGGTCTTTTTCTGCTAAGTAAGACTGATGCTCCAAACACTCAGGCACTGCACACATGGGTGAGTGTTGCTTCTGTGAGCAGCTGAGCTGGGATTAGCTCACAAAAATTGAAGAAAAAAAAAAAATTGAACCTGTTCCAAGGTCCAGTTATTGCAGCGGTTCCCTCCAGGGCTGGGTGAAAGGTGGAAAGTATGCGCAGGTCCCTTGTAAGCAGATAACCTGGCTGTCAACATAGCTCTTCTCCTAATCCCTAATAAAGATTGGTTTGCAGCCACAGCTGGAGGTCTGCCCTCTTCCAAAATTTATGTCATTCGCAGCCATTATATCTCTGGCCATTCTTACTGTCTGTAGAAACACCCATACCCTGTCAACAGCACTGGGCTTTGGCATCCTCAGCTCATTGTGGCAGTAAAAGCCACAGATTCATTATGTACTGTGGGAGAAAAAGTTCTTCATCTTCCCATTTCTGGATTTACCACTTTTTAATTGGCCCCAAAATAAGTTGCTAGGTGTGACAAGAGTAAGGGAGCCGAGTTTTAGTTTTCCTGGGTTTAGTTATTGCTGAAATGCCATGTTTTGGTTTGTAACCATATGAAACACGAGTTAATTAACCCCCTCCCCACTCCCAGCATTTATTGTCTGTAAATATTTGCCAATGTTTTCATATTGATGTGTATTTTGGCAATAACAGGGAGAAAAGGATCCGGCTACACACACGTTCACAGCTAAATGCAGAAGAAAATTTAGAAAGAATAGTTATACTGTATTTCAAATAAGAAGAAATAAGGCCTTGTGGAGACCATAATTCTTATGTGGTCTTACAGCATTAAGAATGATCCAAATAATAATTGTTTAATATTTTTTTTTCCCAAAAATGGGCCTCAAATGATTGTTTCCTTTCCCACAAGATGCATCAGTGCTGCGAGGAGCCTTGTAGTGGCTCCCGGTAACTCTAATGATGCTGTTCCTTGAAGAGTGACAGTATGGATGTGCTGCATGTTGTTTACATGGCAAAATACATGCTTGTTTTCCAGCTGGAAGTATGGGTCAGCCCCTTTTGCAGCTGGCAGGGGCTCCTCAGAATTTCCCTATGCCTGTATTATGTATATGCTCTGCACCTACAGAGCTCTAATCTCGTCTGCCTTCCTGCTCACACCAGCCCCAGGAGTGGCTCTGGTGGCAGTCAGGGCACCCAAGGAAGTCTCCTCTAACTATGCAGTCAGGCTAAAAACCAGCAAAATACAATGTATTTGCTGCTGAGAGGCCAGTGCTGCCTGTCGTGCAGCTGGTGTTTGCACTCCCCACAGGAAGCAGAGGTCTGCCATCCACTCATTAAACCAAGGGGTAGTGTAGCCCTCTGATAGGGACACACACATTGATTTTCCTCCCTGTGGTAGAGCATTCCCGGTTCTGTTCCGTTGTGGAGGACAGTGCAGACTCCACACTCCTCTGGTGATGCTCATGCACATGGAGAGGTTGGTTTGCAGGGTTCTTGCGGTTCCTGGGTGGACACATCCTGTGTGGTCAGTGGCACAGACAGTTGGCATCCCAAGTGATGCCATCCTCCTTGTTAACATTTCTACAGCCGTGGAAGGCCACAAGCAGGGTTGAAAGTGCAAATACAGATTTTCAGATCTCCTCCTTCCCCAGAAATATCTGTTACTAAGTGCTACCCCGAGCAAGGTGACTTTCCATGCCTCTGTGTGAGGTTGCCCCTAGCTATGTCCTACTCCTTGGAGCTGTGCCCAGGCCACCCCAATGTCCAGTGGGACAGTTGGCTGCACCTTGTCTGGCTGGGCCCAGGCTGCCACAAGGTGCCAGTGTTTCAGAGCAGTAGCTGCGCCGTGCCTCTGCCTTCTGGGTGTTTGCTTTGCTGGGCTGTTTTCCCCCTCCCAGTGCGCGAAGCGAAGCCATGCTATCACTTAGCAAACCTAAAATTTGGGGAGCCTCCAGCCTTCTGCAGGGTCACAGCTGGGACAGACCACCTGAAATCTGCCGTGTTCCCCTCCCTAGTCATTGCCTGGTGTCCAGGCCCCTGTGTCCAGCCAGACATTGATTTGGTGTTGGCTGGGATATATGATATACTCACTTATGGCAGTGTCAGGATCTGAGTGTTTTGCTTGCAAGTGCTGTCGATGGAACAGGATCTGCATTTGTCACTGATCCCTCTGCTTGCTCAGCCCCACTGGATGTGGGGACTCCTCTCCTCCAGCCCATAAAGGGCAAAGTTCCCATCACTTTAGGGTATATGGCACTTTCCAGCAGCAGGTCACAGGGCCATCTGCCTTCCTCTCTAAGGGAATCCTGTGGCCCATCCTAACTCTCCTGGGCACCAGAGGCAGGGGACATCTTGGCCTGTCAGCAGATCAGGATCTGTACCAGAACCCAAGACTGCATCTGAGTGACTTTAGTTCCCATCACAGAGGATGCAAAGGGCCCTGGTTGGCATGTCCGTGCTGTAATGAAGAGCTCTTTGTGCACAGACATCACGCTGTGAGCTGCAGACTCACCTCAGCAATACCAATTACACTTTCATTCCTTCCTGTCATCCTCAGGCACCTTCAAGGCCGATGCATTTGTTTCATTTGCAGGGCTGGTTTAACAGAACTTGGGAAAAGATGGCACTTGAATCACGTCTGGCTTCATTCTTCATTCTTCAGTAGTAGAAGTGTTGACAGCAATACTCACAGCTGCACTGTATAAACCTACAGGTGTTAGGCATTGATTTCTTCTGAACAAGCTCCTAGAAGTTGCCTGTTTTCATAGGTAGTTATTGTTGGCATAAATATGGCTGTTGTCTCTGGAGCTCTGGCTCTCAGCATTTACAGTCTGTGTCAGCAAGGAGTGAAAGGCACAGGGTCAAGCCCTCTGCCCAGTGTAAGTCATCGGGCAGGCTGGTATTAGACAAGCTCTGGCACCAGCATGAAGACAGTTAGGAAATGCCCTTGCAGTGGGATTTCTGCATCTCTTGACCTCTTTTCCTTTGTCATGTTTTCCATATTGCTAATTGCATTTGATCAGTCAGCTATCTGTTTAACAGGAATTAGTGTCATTTCTTTATCTGCATTTTCTCAAATTCTTAAATCCTCATTTTGAAGGGCAGCATTTCACATAATCCCCAAATTAAGTCTTTCACAGCATTAGAGTTGGAGTGTTGCAACAAACAGCCATGTTGAGGGAGTTTATTACCCTGGGAAGAGAGGATGAAACTGCGTCATTAATTAGAGATCTGAAAAGCTATTAGCAACTGATGGCTATGAGAAATCAAACTGGCAGGTAGGGATGGGAGAGCGAGGGAGCCTCTTCCTTTGCTTCACACTTCTGGCAGCCCTGGGTGCAGGGAAGGATGATGGCACGCTGGTGCCTAGGGCTGGATATATTTAGTACTATTGCTTCAGAAGATCTTGATGGGGAAGATCTTTTTGAACAGGTGAGAACCCACTGTATCTGGTGTCATGAAGGGATATACATGAAGAGACAGCTCCTGAGTGGAACGGCTGTAATGTGCATTGAGAGAGCTGCCAGCACAGGGAAGTGAAATCTTGCGCTGTGCCTGTCCCATCATCAAACCAAGACACATTGAAATGACATTTGTGGAGATGTGCAAATATACACATACACAAAACTTTTGTGCTTGAATCTTTTGTTTCAAGTCCTGTCCTGGAGCACAGATATTGATACCTCCTCCAGACTGATGTGACAGTTTTTGGGGGGTACCATTCACAGGGTAAGGTGTGCTGCTGTTTAAGGTATCCTATTGCATGCAGAAATCCACTAATCCTCATTAAGATTTCTCAGCTCCAGCTGTGTGTCTTTGTCTGCCTTTGTTTTTCAGGTAATTTGAGCTGTACACTTTCACTCCATGATTGCTTTTATTGTATATGGATCCTTCTATTGGGCACTTCTCTTGACTATGATTACTAGCACATCAACTGAAAATGCTCCTGTACTGTCTAATTAACTTTATCTGCTTTGCTACAGTTCCTCTTGCTGGTAATTACACACACTTCAGCTCTTTCACTACATTTCTAAGACTTTAAGAAGTGCTGATTACTCTTGCCCAGTCTGTCCAAAGCGCGGGGTTTTTACGTGTCTAAAATTATATCTTTTTCCTTGCAACAGCCGTGGCATAATCTGGATATTGACTGTAATACACATATAATGTGATCTTTAAATAAACAATCTGTTTGGAATTCATTGGGGTTTACATTTGCTGATGGCAAAAATCTTATTTAAAGCCTCAGGTTGTTGGCTGGTTGATGTGATGGTTATCACTTTACTGAGATAATTTGGAATAGAGAGCAAAGAATTTGAAATCTTTCAGTCCTCTAGGGAGTTACTCCATTTTCCTCCTCCTTAGCTCACCCTTGTCAGCCTTCCCTGCAGTGCTTTAGTGACTTTTGTCCTTTGATGATTTTTTTAAGCCTCTTTTTCTTAGGCAATAATCTCATGCAGTTATATCCTCTGCCCATCAGCTGTGCTCTAATGCCTTTGAACGCCTTGGTCAGCTTGAACCAAATTTGATGGATATCATGAGCTCCCGGTAATATCCAGTTCCTTGAAGTTACAGCAAATATATAGGGGTGAGGAGCATAGGAGAGAAGACTTGGGAGTCTCACCATGGTGGAGATGGAGTGAGTAGGGAGAAGGGGTACAGGATCCATGGGAAAGCAGCCTTCACCACTGACTGCTCACAGAGCAGCAGCTGCCACTATAATTGCAAATATTGATGCATTTTCCACAGCTTCTTTTCAAATACACAGCCTGTTGTGTTGGGAGTTTTTTTCACTCTTTGTAACACAAGTGATTTTCACATAATTCAAGGAAAAGCACTTGGCTGAGAAATGTTGTGTAACTTCTATTGAGATCTCATAGCAAAACAGGCATAAATAACTTTATTAATCAAGGGAAATGGTGTTTCTCATAAATGCCAATGTGATGATTTACTATTGTGTTGTCTTTTAAAACAAACGCAGTGGTGAAGTGACCACTGCCTAAACATCCTGCTGTGTTCACAGGGCAAGGCAGTTCTCTAAAATGTGGGAATTTAGCTCTGGCTGTGCTGCAGACTGTCGATATACCTGGAGAGCACCTGGCAAATGCCCATTGATTTGAACATCAGTTTACCTGAGGAAGGTGCTCTCTTCCTTCTGAGTCGACTACAAGTCCCAGAGCAAGTAGAGTCTGAGGGTACACCCAGCACTGAGCTGTAGTGCCACTGGTCTCCCTAAATGTTGTGCTTTTAGTAATGAGCAAATTTCTAGCCTTAGAAACTTCAGTTTGGGTGAAAATAGCTGGATTATTACTTTATGGGGTTTTATGTCTGTTTTAATAAGTCCACAGAATATTCAAAACAACTGGAACTCAGAGTCTGTGTCTGTGCAGTGCTGGAGGATCCTCCTTGGCTTTGTCATTGCACAGAGGTGCCTGAGTGACTTTGGGAAGCAGAGAACTCAAGTGCCCGAGTACCTCATATATTTCTTTCTTTTATTTGGAAGACTAACCCTGCTTTCCCAGAACAGGAATATCCTTCATCTGGTAGAGGTGAAGAAAATTCTCCAGATGATTTACATCGTTTCTTGAGATCAAACCTTCAAAGGTCAGCTAGAAGGGCCTTAAGCAAGGGAAGCATGATTTTAGCCCTCTATAAATGCTACTGTTATTAGTGGTATTACAGCAATGTAGGTGACTTCTGGTTGCATATTTAATCTTCTTGAGCTGTGACTTGACATTATTGAGTATAAAAATACAAGTGTAATTAATTCCTTTTGGTATCTTTCTATGTTGTAAATGCTCAGAGGTAAAGAAACCTGGGCCCCGATGATATTTCATAAATACCTGGTTCATGCCCTGTAAAGTCCCAGCAGCATCCAGCCTCTGCTGCCATGGCAGTTATCCACCCATCTCCATGTCTCGCTGCTCTGCAGCTGGGGCTGCACTTACCGCTCTCCTTGTAGCTGATTAGAATTGCCCTTCTGCAGAGTTATTTTTCTCTCCATTTTCATTTTCCCTTCACCTCTTCCCTGACCTTCGCCTCCTCATTTCTTGCTCTCTGGACCTTTCTTTTTCCCCTGTTCCTTGCACATGGGGGTAGCAATCACTGGTTAAAGAGATGGTTCTCTCACTGTTGCCTCCTTTTGGGATGTTGTTTGAGTTACTGATCATTGTATTTTACATGGTGTGGAAATTACCAACTTCTAAAATCCCCTCCACAGCTCACATGAATCTGATGCACTGTCAGATCACCTCTGATACTCACCCTGAAGCAAACTCTTCATGTCTTGCCTGCTGGACATACTGCTTGGCACTTCCTAGTGCACATACACCATTTGCTGTTGCGGGATTATTCCTAGTTATTCACCGTTCCTTCCAATGTGGCATAAAAAATGGAGTGGGATTATCCTGGCCCCAGCCAGCAGCATGTACTGCTGAGTGATATACCATATATTCCACTGCTACTCGCATCTTCCAGCTAACATTTTTCCCTCTTACAACTCAATTCATTCCTTTCCAAGTGCATAAATCACCCTTTAATGTTTTCCTAGTGTGACCTACATGGCAGTACCTCCACTTCTCACCTGCTTTCCTGTGTGTTCACACTGAATCCTGCCCTGTCATTCCTGGGCACCGTCACATGGAGGTTGTACCTGCTGCTCCACTTTCTGGACTGGCACCCCTGCTCCTTCCCCTGTGCTTGCAGCTCCTTGCACTGACAGTTTTGGCTGGAAGGATATCCCCGGATGTGCCACCACCCGTCTGGCACGGTGGGGGTTCCTCACAGCAAAGAAAAGGTATTTTGTGAAATGCAGTTTGCTGCTTTTTTGAGCAGAGACAAAGGTGTCCTGGTTTGTGGCCGTCAATGCTTGCTCTTAATTGCTGAATGCCTCCTCATCAGCTGGAGGCGGTACTCCCTTTTTCCGCCCATCAGGGCTCTCTGCACACACACTGAGCTCCATTTCATGCATTCTCTGATTATTTCAGTTCTTTGGCACACACCCATTCTGCTGTTGGGTGGCTGGATCTCACCCTCTCTGTGTGTTTTCTGGTCACAGCCATCCTTGGTTAGATGCCATTTGGACACTGGTCCAGCTCATCAAACAACTTGCTTTCCTGCTCAAGGCCTTGGACGTTGGTCAAGTTAACCTCTGAGAAACCTTCTCATTTTAGTTTGATGCAGGAAGAGTTTGTTTAATATTGGCTTCTTTTACTCAGTATTATTTTTCCAGAAGTATATATATATAGTGTATACACATAGTTATATATATACATATATAGTTTTATAGATATAGTAACTTATGTCATTAGTATATCTATTTGTAGTTACGTATGTGTATTCTATCTGTATTTATGTAATTACACACACATCTATCTAAACATCCGTAGGTATATATTTTATAGATGTTGCAGGATTCTTGCATTCCTCTCAGAGCTTTTTTCCTCCCAGTTTTCCATGAGCCATAGTTTTGTGGTTTGCCCCATTTTCCCCTTTAAAATCCATTTTCCAAGGAAATCTAAAATTACTAAGCTGTTTATTCAGTTGCCTTTTAACGTCTAGAACCTTTGCAAAGAAACATTCCTGGAGCAGCTATTTTCAGCTACCTTTTTCATACCTACTTGTGTTTTGTGCTACTTTCCTTGTAGTTTCCATGACAATTATCCCCAGAGTTAGAGGCAGCCTTGCCCTCGGCTGCTGTTTTGCAAAGCAGCCTTTGCTCTTGCCCATCTGAGAATCTGACTGAAGAACTTTATGCTCAGCTCAGGTTTTTATTTTGGTACCTGCTAGGATAGAAAGAAGATTTGGTTTGTGTCATGTGTGGTGCTGGTTTGTGCAGAGCCTGAGCCCTGGCTGGCTCCTGGCCCCTGCATCCCAACACCAGCTCCCCACTGACCACAGCATCTGCCTGGCCACGTTCTCCCTCTTGGGCACATCGCTCAGTTGCCCCCTCATACTGCACAGTTGTCCAAACATGAAAAAGTATAATCTGAATATTTTGAACTCTATACTGACTATTTGAGCAATGAAGTCGCCTCTGAGCCTTCTCTTCTCCAAGCTGAACAATCCCAGCTCCTGCAGTCGCTCCCCATGGGGCTGGTTCTCCAGTCCTTTCACCACATTTTAATGTTTTTAGCATCTTGGTGTTTTTCTCTTGCTCATTCCCCTTTTACTGTTTTCTCCATCCCACCTCTAGTGACTCACAGCAGTTCCTGAATTTCCCAGCAGCAATCCTTTGATACATTATCCTTATACATTTCCTTATTATCCTTATCTATTCAGTTTGGTACATATAACTCTGAGCTTTCTGTATGATCTCCTCTCAGTCCTGCCAGCACTTCTTCACCCTCTCTATGAGTCTTTTTTTTTGTTTTGGTTGACTTTCACTTTTCCATGCATTGACTCCCTTCATTCTTACCTACTCGCATCCTTCCTGCCTACCACCCCCAGTTTCCTCTCCTGAATCCACTTAAGAGTAATCTAAAACATACTGCATGGAAGTGGAAGCCCAGAGAAATATTTGCTCTGGCTCTCGCTAGCACCTCACAATGCCAGTGAGCTCTGAGACAGTGGACTCTCAACCCTGCAGTAAAATGAGCTTTTCCCGTAAGTTTAAAATTTGATTCTTTCTCACAAGCTACAATCAAAGTGATTGTCAGCTCAAAAAGTGCCTGTTAACTAAATTCAAAGGAACACAGAGCAGATTTTTGAATTTCCACCATGATAAAACTAATTACAATTGGCAGTCTGTTACTGAAACAGAAAACATCTAGAATGCCACAATATTTGAAGTCATATTTTAAGGAACAAACACATATCCAATCAGAGAAAAAAAGCTTCAAAGTCCAAACTGATTGTCTTCTTAAACAGTCTGAAATGCTTGTAAGATAAATGGGTATGAAGAACCAGGGGAAAGAGAGAGCTTTGCAGACAATCCACATGGAGAATGTGATCTGCCATAGCAAATGAGCCATGTGTGATTCAGCACTTAATTGTCCCAAATTACCAACCTGCCTGCCCAAATGCCACCACCTACCAAGAGGCTGACTTGGCTCCCAGTGTGGTAGGGGAGACTGTGAGCTCCCATTTTAGGTGACTATGGGATAATGAACGCTGCTGCTGGCTACCTAGAGCAGCTCTTCAAAGCTCCTGAAATGTTTATTCATCCTTATAGTTGCTCTTACTCATTTTGTCCTTAGTCAGATAAAATGCAGGGTTTTCTGGCTGTGCAGGGTGAATCACTGGGTGAGCTCCTCGACTTGTTCCGCTGGCTGCTGGATGTGATCTCCATGGATGCCCTTTGCTAGTCTGATCCCTGCACTGTATATTGTTCACTGTCACGTCCAGCCCAACTACAGTGAGGTTTGAAGCAATATTCCTTGTCCAACATGTCTTGACAGGACCCAGAGACTTCCCTTTGTGGGTAGCTCCAGCAGGGAGAGGTTAACCACACTTTCCCAAGGATTACTAGTGTTTGATGTTCTCCTGTCCTCATGCTCCAGTGTATCCAACCCCAATTCCTTGGGACAACCTCGGTAAGAGCTCTGTTTCCAAAATGCCACATGCTTAGGGCTGTACCCTGCAGCACAGCAAACAGTTGTACCAAGATGCCCAGGTGGACTCCTCCATGTGCTATGACTGGTTGCCTGATTTCACAGTGTCCATCTGTACCTCTTTGTGGGCCAGTCCAGGTGTGGAATGGACTACAGAAAAGCCAGGTGGCAGAAGAAATCAGAGAAAAGGAGGCAGTGGAGGGTCAAGCCCCATGTTCATCAACCCACCATGCACTGCAGGTTTGTCTCAAAGCATTAGTCAGGAGTGGAGCTGGGATGCCTAAAAACAGGGCTGTGGTGAGTAATGGGGAGACAAGAGATGGAGAAGGTGGCCAGGCTCATGAGGTCGGCCTGGGAATTGTAGCTGGAGCTAAAGCTCATTTAATGCATCTTTCCACGTGTGGTTGGACTTGCCACAGTGCCCCAGGGATGTGGATTTTGGAGGAGGTCACGGCTCACTTCTTCTCAAGCTGTGGTGTTTATGGCCAGCTGTGGTTTTGGCACACAGTTCCTGTTTCAGCTTCTCCCCAGATGCATGGTTTGGGTATGGTGGTTGCCTGCAGCACAGGGGTCTGCTCCCTAAGTCAGACAGCTGGGCAGGCATTGTCGCTGGTGTCTTTCCCAGAATCATTTTCCAATGACAATGGAGTCAAGGTGTGGCTGCCCTGCAGTGCCTCTTTTATATATACACAATACACAAGGCAGATAATATTTTATTCCAAGTTACACTAATGATGAAAATGTTGCGGACACTGGAAAGAGAATTCTTGAGCACGCAAAGCAGCTTACAAGCCCAAGAAGCAAGGAGGGAATTTTTCATTTGGCAGAGTGATATGCATAGTGAGCACTCTTGTTTTTAATAAGCCCACAAAGCTTTCTTGAAAGCCAGGGATTTTTTTTCCATCCGGAACACATAAGGTATTTTCATTTCATAATGAATGTATGTTATGTCCAACTTCCCAAAAGCCTTTCACATGAAAAAAAAACTAGCAAAGAATTTTTCAGATGCTGATGTGAACAGGGTGGAAGTAACCATGAAACAAAATGCTGGAATATTTGCTCTGTGCTCAGAGATTGTGTGGCATCTTGTATCGTCTGAAACAGCACCAGATAATAATTATACGTGCAAATCTCCCAGACTGGGGCAACAGGGAGAGGAGCCAATCTCTGTGTCTCCATAGAGCTGGAAGATATTTCAGATATTTCTGTTTGTCTGCAGAACAGCTGGGGACTTCTCAGACATGAATCTAATTAAGCATATTCCTCACCACAAACACTTCAAGTCCTATTTCTGAGATCCAAATGTCTTTCCGAAATGAAGCCTTAGGAATATAGCTTTCATGCAGCCTCCTTTTTTTTTTTTTCCTCCCCTAACTTGGGTTGGACAAAATTAAATTACAGTTATAGGCTCAGAGGAAAATTTACTGAAGTCAATAATATTGATTGATACTTGGATATCAGCAGAAACCCATGCATTAATGATAGATTAATTTAATCCACAGGCCTTGTTTTGTTCTGTGGCGCAAGATTAACATCAACCCCTCCACTGCATGTGAGAGCCCCCTCTGGATTTCTTACAGATTTGAAGGAATCTTCCGGCTGATATTGCAGGAAATGCATTACTCTGAGGAAAATCACAGTATTAATGCACTGCAGTTTTCATCCATCTGCTTTTTTCTCCTGCTGTCTTTAATTCCACTCTTAATCCAGTTATGCCAAGCAGGAGGCTGCTCCTAGGCTTCAGGTCCTGCTCTCTGATGCAGGTCACAGCTGTGTCAGGGATCATCAGCAAAGCCACATTCCCTAAGACCATTTAATGTAACTGGAAAAAACAGATAAGCTTTCAGTCACATGAGCTCTTCTTTGGGTCTCTTATATACGAAGTTATTTGTCTGTGCTCCTCAGAGAGTTTTATTTGTGTTCATTTGCATAAACCGAGTATAGCAAAACCCAGTGAATTCTCCTGATATGTTTTCACTCCTGCAAGAAACATGATGGGAAGTGGAAGATATGATCATCTCCCTCCCTGGTGGCATCAGTAAGTATCACACATATCAGATTAAACCCTTGATATTTTTCCAGCAGTGTGAAATTTGCTTGAAGATGTTGGAAAATGAGTTATAGATGTGAAAGCAAGGTTTGGAATATGAATGCAAACATGTTAACCCTAAAACCAGTGTAATTTGCTTTCCCTGACACCCTGGTGTGTGGAACCAGAGGAGCTGTGGGAGAAAGCTCTCGCCACAGAGCCTGGGGGTGAGCAGGATGTGAGCCACAAGGCAAAAGTGCCTTTTAGCTCTTGAGCAGGGATGGATGGCTAAATTCTGCCCAGTGATCCCCAGGGATGAAGCCCGGCAGTGAGGGGGAACATCACCTGCTCTGGCAGGTGCCTGGATGGTGTCACGTGTATTCTTACCCCAGTATCAGATTGCAAACCTCTCCCATGGCTGTGCAGCCCCTGAGGAGAGATGGCCAGCAGCTGTTGCATGAAAAATACACTTTTCACTTAGCTGGAAAAAAAAATCCCTCAGGGATTGCTATAGCATGGTCACTCACCTGCAAAAGACTTTGGGAAAGGTGAAGGTTGCGGATTTGAGGTGCTGTTATGAGCGGGGCTGAGTTTTTGACCTAGAAGTTAAATCAGCATTTTCATACGTTTTAGAACGAAGTTGGTTTTAGGGGATTTTTTCTGCAAAACCTCTCCAGCAAGTTTTCAGATGATTCTCCCCCCCCCAGCATGCCACGGGTGAAAGATGAACTAGGACAGCAGTGTCTGATTTTCTGTGCTTGCCTTCGGGGTCTTTCATGTCCTGATGGTGCAACCATGTCCTGCTTTCAGTGACCCTCTCCGAGTGTCTCCATGTGTCACCCTCATCCTGCCCCTTCAGCGTCCCCATGGACGTGTGCAGGGCAGCAGTGAGCAGCAACAGCAGAGCAAGAGCCAAGAGACACTAGAAATATTGTGCTTTTAAGGAACAGACTAATTGTAATCCAGGGGAGTTGTTGAGGCAATTACACTGTGCAAAGTGTTTTCAGTGCCTCTTGTTAATTTCTTCTGCATTATCCTCTTGCTCCCTTGGAGATGACCAAGACAGAACTTGATTGCAACTGCTGCTTGTGAGTGCGGCGGTTCCTTGGGAGCCATTAGGGATGCAGCATCCGCTGGAGTTGCCATGGAGATGCCAAGGCTGATTGTAAGCCAGGTGAAGCGCTCCTGCTGCTGCTCCTGCTCCTCTGGGACATGGCCACACAGCCTGATACTTGATCAGGAGGAACAGTCTCCTCAGCCTAGGCAATAGTGCTGCTGGGAGGGATGGCTGTGGAAAATGGAGCATGGGCCAGGCGCCAGTGGATGGAGAGGGACCTGTGCAACAAATTGGTGAAGCTGTTGGGAGCAGTACACTCAAGCCTGAGACCTACATCTGCAAACAGAGATGGGATAACAGGAGGAGTCTGCTATGCCAAACCACTGTCCCAAATATCCTGGGTCCTTGTGCAGGTGCTCTCCAATTGGCCTCACTGACCTGGCCAAGAGCTGCTCTGGGGGAGCTGTGGCCATCCCTGACTGGCTTTCACCCCATCAGAGGAGGAGGTAACGCCTTCTGGGGATGTGTTTTAGCACAGAGAAATCTGGTCTTTCAAAATTTGGCAAGCACAATGTGACTTGATGTACAGTCTAAGCATAAATTAACTGAGAACATATTTGTCTATGGCAGAGGAAAGGTGGCTGTTTGGCACCAGGTGGCTTGCTTTTATGCAACAGATATTCTGTCTTCACTTAATAAACATCTACCAGATAAAAAGGTGATGCAGTTGACATCAGTTCATTTATTCTTAGATTTGGCATTTGGGAACATAGCTTGGATTTGCTCAGAAGCATGTACCATTTCACAGGCAGGAAGATCCTTCACTGTTAATAAATTTTGACTCCAATTTAATTGCAAGAGAAGTGAACGACCTCTGTGCCCCAGCTTGTCACTGCAGCATGTACTCAGCCACTGCCTGCATGTGTGAGGTTTGCCCAAAAAAATCAGATTTTTTGCACCTAGTGCTGCCCTCTCCTTTCAGGATTCAATTTCAAGAGGGCTCATCAAACCACTGCAGCACCAGCTGGGGTGTATCTGTTCTATGGATGTCATTACTTTATATAAGTCCTAATATATATATATATATATACATATATATATATATAAATATACTTCCTACTTTGTAGATATTGTACTCTGACTTGATCATCTCCCTTGAAATACAAAGTTAAAACTGTTCTTACAGATTTCAGTCATCTGAGTGAAGGTCAGGAATCCTTTCTTTTTTGCCTTCTTCTGAGAATGATAATGGAAAAAATATTACCAGATATGAAAACAGGGTCAAAAAGCTGCAGATAAATGGAGCAGAGCATCAGGTGAAGTGACAGGAGACCTAATTATGGGACTGAAGCTTTGAGATGAAATAGGTAAAAATCTCACAGGAATTTGTGTCTCTTTGTATTTTTTTTCCTACAAGAACTTGAAATGCTCTTTTTTCTTTCACCTGAGCCTTTTAGAAATCAGTATATTTTTAGCTGAAACTTGGGGACAAGGACCAAATGGCCTTGGCTTTAAAGAGGACATATAAGTTGTCCAAGAACAGTTGGAAAGGTGTTTATGTTTCCTCCTTGAATTCAGGACTGGATGGCTGACCTTGGAAATGTGTGAGAAATTAAGGAAAACCATTGGTATTTTTCCCACAATTGGAGTTTGTAATCACCACCACCACATGTCCAATTGAATTTTCTACCATCTACCCTCTTCACGTGCTTCATTTAGAAGGTCAAAGTGATAGATATTACACCATGATTGCAGCAGTCAGTTCATCCTCACTGCGTGTGGGTGGGATGGGCCACATGGACCTCTAGTGGAAGGTGCCCCTGCTGAAGGCAGCGGGGTTGGAACTAGGTGATCTTTAAGGTTCATTCCATCCCAAACCATTCTATGGTTCTGTGTTTCCATGTTTGCAGAGTCATGCCTGCACACCCAGGAGTGAGAGTTCATGTTCCTGCCCAAGTGCTTGCCCATCCCAAAGTTCAAACTTGCTGGTGCAAATGGCATTTGGCAGGATGGATGGGTCAGATAGCCACAAACCTCAGACCATCAGGCTTCTGAAAGCCTGAAATACTGGGACACACAATCTGAGGGAGGAAAGGAGGAACCAGGTTAACGTTGTGTTGAGTAAATATTCCCCATGCCTGGCACTGTGCTGTGTGAGAAGAATAAGGAGTGTCTGCTCTGCAGGTGAGCAGAGGCCTGGGAAGCTGCTGGTGGGCAATTCATTTGCTGGGAAAGTGGTGGTAACGCATCAGTGAGAGCAAGATATTAGTTTGGGGGTATGTAGTCTGCTCCCACTGCTCATGAAGCTCCTCATTTCCCTAGGTGTTATGAATAAATAATACAGTATGAAAATGAAGGAAATGTGGTTATCAGGGCTGTTAGATGGAAACACATCGGGAGTTGATTTGGATCTGAATATTCTGCCTGTATTTTAATGCAGTGGCTATTGGGAAAATCACTTCTCTGGAAGACTGTGCATGCTGCTGGGGAGAGGGTGTCACACTGGTCCTGGGACATGCTTATCTTTAGGAAAGAGTATTGGGAAATCTTACTTCACATTGGTGAAACTTGATTACTGCCTTATCATTCAGAGCTTGAGGGATATATCCATGCTTTATTATAACATGTTATTTCCTCACAGTTCCTCATATAAATGATGGAGGCTGTGATGTAGAACTCTGTGTGTGTGCAGGAGAGGGAGAGCCCTGTGCCTCTGTAAATGAAAATCCATCTGTTTTCTGTGCTGGAGGTGGATGCTCAGTGCTGGGCACAGGCTGTTTGCTCTGGCTGTCACAGTGAGCAGTGGTCAGCGAAGGCGTAAAGCTGCAGGCAGCAGGAATGGGAAACTTGCAGGAGGTGTTTAAGGACGGAGATGTTACTCCTCTAGCAACCTCCCAAATCTTAAAGCTGCCCAAAGCAGCAGGTCAGGGTCCCTGGGAGATACCCTGTTTCTACAGCAGGACTTGTTCCTGGTTCTATGGTGACAGAAAACAGCTGGAAACACACCAGAGCTGTGCCAGGGTGTTCACACCACTGTTACTGGTCCATGTGCCAGGACACCCACTCATGGAGAGACACTGGTCCCAGGCCAGACCTCAAATCAGCGTCTTTATTCCCAGGGATTTGAACTCCACTTTGATGCCAACAGGCAGGGAACCTGCTAATGGCACTGGAGGAGATCCAAAGCAGTGCCAGCACATCCCAGTCCTCCCAGTCCTTGTGGAGCTGGATGGGCCTTTTTGGTTGCTGGTTGCGCTAAACCCTTTCAGTCTTTAATGACTTCCTCAGAGAGAAATGGGTGAGTGGGGATTTACTGGGAGAACTTTTTGACTTGTCTGCCAAGCACAGGAACCCAGGGGAACACTGAGAGCTGTCTAGCAGATTGTTAAAATATCATTAGGAAGCAGAAATCCTGCTGCTGAGAAGGATTTTCTCATGTGAGCAGATCTGGACTTGCTAACCAGAGTCTTCCACTTCCAGCCAACCCATGTCACTGTGTGGATGCTCTGGTTGTTTTGACAAAAGACAAGCCCAGGCCGCACCAAAGGGAAAGTTCTCCTGTGGGCACCAGCTCTTTTTTATTTTTACTGTGAACAAAACCTCAGGCCTCTGGGGTCCACATGTGCAGGGACAATGGCACGTTTTTCTCTCTGCAAAAGAATCTTACTTCCTGGAGAGGACCCCATGCCCAAGCACTTGGCACTTACAGCACCCCTGGAACTGTTTGATCTCAGAGCCTTGGCACAAGCTCCTGCTCAATTTTGTATTATTTTTACCCATTCTTTAGCTTGTTTCATTCCTCATCCCAGTTCTTTTCTGAGCATATGATTGAATACAATACTGCTCCCTACCCAGCTATGGAGTTCTGAAATATTGCACTGAACTCTTTAATTTTAAAACTTTGTCACCTGTAAAAAAAAATTGTGTTACAGGTGGAAGTAAAATAAAAATTAAAACTTCATTGACAGGAAAAACGGTTTTCATTGTACTCTTCATGTCTTAAAACTGCCGCAATATTCTAGCAATAATTTTGGGTTGTTTTGACCTGAAAGAATCAAAGTCTTTCTTTTCTGACAAGGCTGACAGATGCTTTGACTGATGACAGCAAAAATCAGGTCTTTTAGACTAAGAAATGTTACAACATAATTTGCATACAAACAGGGACTGAGACAAGCTCTTGAAAATTACTTGCACTTGCAAATCCTGACACTGGAGAGGAATAAAAGGAATTTTACTCCCTGAGCCCAGTGGATGCTCAGCAATAAAGACATTGTTGTCAACATTGGTTTGAAACTCCAAATTATGAAAGTGAAACTGGGAGATTTTTGCCTTTCCTTTCCCCAGACAGGCTCTCCCCACCCTCTCCCGGCTGTTAACAATCCAGGAGCATTAAAGGCAGGGATCTCTGAAGCTGCAGTGAAGCCCCACGGGGAGCCAGGCTTGTTTGTTCCAGTTCTCTGTGCATCCCAAATCAACTTCTCCTCTTTGTATCGCTTGCCATAAACAATTATGTTCATAAATATGCAAAGATTTGCTTCCTCTGAGTAAAACTCTCCACTGTTACAACTGCGCCAGGCAGTGAAGCCACGCACACTTAGTCCCATCATTGTGAATTCCAAAATTAACCTGCAGAAAACCGAGTGTCAGGAGAGGAGGCTGTGGAACAGGGACAGGGCAGTGCCCCCTGCAGGGGCAGCTCTGCTGCCCCTTTCCTTTTCCTTTTCCCCTTTCCCCTCCAGGCTGGTATCACCCAACAGGGTTGCCAGTGAGCCTTCACTGCCCCAGGTTGGGGCTGTGCCAGAACTTCTGGAGGGGCTCACCGAGGTCCCCCCAACTCAGACACTGCTGTGCCGGGACCTGGCCTCTCCCAGTACATAAAAACATTTCCCATTTCACCCGTGTGTTACCCAAGGACGAGGTTTTAATTGAACTCCTCGGTGGTGGGTGAGCAGAGGGACACGGAGCTGCAAAGGGAACACAGGACAGCATTGCATCCATGAGGATTTTGCAGTGGCTCTCCCTAACTCCCCTTTCCTCCGCTCTGTGCAGTGTGAGATGCGAATATTTCTCTCAGCAGTTAAAAACTGTTTGTTACAAGACTCTTATGAATTTAGTAGAACTTTCTGAATATTCACAAAATGCTCAGCAGCCACATGAGATGACGAAGGATGGAGTGGGCTGGGAGACGATCTTCTATTGTGAAGAGTCATCACATAAAACATTGAGCAATCCTTATCTGCCCAGCTCTATTCACTGTCCTGGCCAGGAGCTCCAGAGGCTGCTGCTCCCAATGCCAACCAGCAATTTTGCTGCTTTGTCTTTTGATCAGGAGTCAAGGTCAGACTTGACCCAGGGAGAATGGAAGGGCTCACTGGAAGCATTGAACAGGAAAAATCTCCACTGGGCCAGAATATGACTGGCCTTTCCAACAGGCACTCTGTGCATTGCGAATGAGCAGTAATAATTACGGAATTGCAGCAGCTCCAGATGTTTTGTGTATATTTCAATCTTCATTTGCTTGTTTTCTGTGCCGAGTTACTTGGGATACTGAGAAATGTAAATAATGAATATGTGATCAGCAGCAAGAATAGATCTTTGCCCTGCCTCCCTCTTCTGAAAAAGCTAATTAATCCAAATACCAAAATAAAAACTGCTTGAGTCTGCTCCAGCATCAGTCATGAAAGAGTGCTCATGAGCAAATAATTGACAATTAGAGCCCAATTTACAGAAAAGAAAAAAAAAAATTTCCCAAGTTCTATAGAGCTAAAGCAAGCTCTTTCTAGCAAAGAGGATCTAAGAGAGGGTTACATAGATAGAAAACAACTCAGATAGAAATTGCTGGCACCCCAGTGCCAACAAAACTGTCCCAAATCCTGGGCTAGAGCCACTGGTTTAAATCAGAACTGTTTTGGCAGCCTCTTTCATCCCAGATTTTTAAGCTCCTTGTTCTTTTAATCATTGTGAAAGTTTGGAGATGGGGAAACTGAGGCATGGAGCAGAAACAGAGCTGGCAGCTGAAGGGATCCCTGTTGCTGGGGTGAGAGCTGATTGCTGGTCTGGGTCTGTTAAAAATCAGGGCATGTGCTAATATAGATGTCATCTAATATACACCCAGCCTGGCCCAGAGCTGGCTTTCTCCTGAGAGTTGACACGGCATCCCAGCCCAGAGGACGGGGTATTTGACTGCAGGAATTATCTGGGGGACATGTATATACACACACATATATATGTATATGTATGTATGTACATGGATATAGTGTGATCTGATGTGTGCCCTTCAGAGTTTAATGCTTTATTTAGACTGAATTAACTTGCTTCACAGAGCTTTGTTTATCCATTTTAATAAATCAGCTCTTTCAGCTAAATCTTGCCTTAAGAGCTGATCATATCCAGAGCTTCTAGGAGTGCAGCAGATATAAATATTTGCTTTTACAAAGGGAAAACTCTCCTGAGAATGCTTTAGCAACTGACTGGGTTTGCCTGAAACAGGGTAGCTGGTAATTTGCTGAGTTGTTACTAAGAAATGAAGAACTAGAGAAGTGGAGCTGCAGATAAAGGGTCTTTGCTCACTGACCCAAGAGCCAGTGTGCCGTAGGTGGGTTAAGCCTGAGAGCTGCCTTCCTCTGCTCCTCCTAGGTGAAGATGAAACCCAGCTGAAGTTGAGCCTGCAACATGGAAGGAGCATATAGCACAACACTGGAATCCAGTGTTCATGGGCAGAGGCAGAAAAACCAAATAATTAAAACTTCAAAAAATTTTCTTCTCTATTCAGAGGTCCAGACAAACATTCTGGGCACTAGAACTGACTACAGCAGTGTCTTCTTCTCTAACAAATGAAATGTCAGCATCTAGCAGTACCTTGGTTCTGATGTAAGTTCCTTCCTTCCTTTCCTTCCCTCACAGGTTGAAAATGTGTTACATTAAAAAAAAAAAAAAAAAGGATAATCTTTAAAACAAAATCCTCTGGAATTGCTCTTAGCTAATGAGCTTTCCTGACCATGGCGGACAGTCATCTAATAGGTGGCAGATAATCTCCAGGAAAATGAGGCCGGCCTAGATTTCAAGAATAGCATAATTGTATGTAAATGCAAGGAACAGGGAGCTTTTTTTAGCCTGAAAGAGCAAAGTTCATCAGATAACATGGCAGCTCGAAGCCCAGGAGCCCAGATTAGCTGGGAGCTGGGGAGGGAGCTGGGAAGCAGGCACAGCAGTGGCAGAGCAGTGGCAGGTGGGTGCTGCCAGCTCCATGCTGCATGGGCAGGGCTTTTTGGGGTATTAAATTGTGAGGGTAAATATGTGCCAGTTTCTCAGGAGCCCTGAGCCTGTGTCTAACCCCTCCCAGTAACTGTGCTGTGGTGTATCACGCTCCCTCATCAGCAACTGGGTTTGCAAAGCCAGAGCACTGTGGGCAATGCCAGGATCACTTGGGCCTTATGTAAATGTGGCACTGTCTGCAGATAATATTTCCCAGATCAGGGTGCTGCTGACCTCACACTTTCAATCTCTGCTTCGTTCTGCAAAGGCTCTGCTCATCTTATTATAATCTATCTGCACCAGGCTCAAAGCTGGGTGGCTTTTGGCTTCCTGAAAAAATTGTGCTGGAAGCTTCCCTGCACAGCTCTACTGGCTTTTGGGCCAACACGCTGCCTATGCTGGGGCGTTTGGGGTGTTGCAGGGGCCACACAGAGCCTCTCAGCCTTCTGGGGAACATGGATGTGAAGGATACTGTGCTCCCACTACCACCCCGGTGATGGCCAAGTGTGCGATCCAGATGTTGGCTTTGCAATGGAAGTTCCCTTCAGTCCATCCCCTGGGGTCACACTGGGCAGGTCTTGCCAAGAACTTCTTGGGAGAAAAAAGGGAGGATGAAATGGAAGAAGTCTGTGGCAGCAACAGACCTGATCAGATTTAACTATTTTATTTTTTTTAAGCAAGAGTGACAGTGTGCCAGGCTGACTCTGGCAGCACAGCTGTCTGCGGGAGCCCAGTTCAAAGCCTCCCACTCTCTCAGCCAAGCAGAGATCCCAAGGAAAATGGACCCACTGAAAGTCCTCCTGAGCTTCAGGTGGTGTCAGCTTCACTCAGTTCTCAGAGACATGAAAGCAAACGCTGGTATGTGCCCCCTGCTCCCACGTTGTGCTGGCACCCGCGCACAGCGGGCACAGAGAGGGAAACCAGCGGGGCCAGATGGCGACAGAGCAAGATTTTACAGACTTGTAGTTCCATCCCTCAAGCTCAGTGGGTTTGTCAGAAATGGTTAATCATACTCCAAGTGGGCTCAGGAACAACAACAACAAAAAATAAGGCACTCTTTTTTTCCTTTTTTAACCATGTGTCTTGAAGTGTATGGGACTTTTGGAGTCCACAGGAAAAAGGAAGGAGGTTTGGGAACTGTTTGCACTTTTATTGCTGACACTTGTACCAACTCTGTCTAAGAAAATGTAATGAGACATTTCTGTTGCACTGGTGATACTTTTATTTCATTTGTAGCCCATCTGTTCGATTCCAATGCTGTATTACAGCTGGAGTGTGCATCAGCCGCTGCAGGAATGCAGAGATGCTCTGCAATGAGAACCAAATTTTGAAGAGCTGCTTCCTGTAGCAAAACTATCCTGTAAATGGGGGCACTGTGCCCTGGATTTCAGTACAAAATTGCACGGGAAAAGTGCAGCAATTCTGCTGCAAGCAGCTTCTACAGCCTGTTCCATTATCCTTGGAGAGAGGCTCCAATCAGGGAAAGGCTGGGAATTAGTGTTTTACTATTTGCTGAGCGATCCAGACTCCTGCTGCACGAGAGCAGCTCAGCTGTACCAGAGCTGACAGACAACATTCATTGTTCTTTTAATCACTGACAGCAAATTAAATTGTACATATTAAATGCCAATTACAGTATATAATAACCTGTAGTTACAGTGTCCTACTTGTCACTGAAAACAATACCCCCACCCAGCTTACCAGGTCCATTTTGGAAAACATGGAAAGATCTGTCATTTTTCTAAGAAAAAGGCTGTTAAGTATTTGTAAATTCCATGTTGAAATCTCCTCCAGAGTAGGCCACAGGCACACCAGGGGTTTTGGTTGAGCCATGCTGGCTTTTACCAGGTATGTGGATGAGGGCTTGGGGATATGGTTTAGTGATGAAAATGCTCGATGATCTTGAGAGGTCTTTTCCAAACTTAATGAGTCTATGACTTGGTTTTTTTAACACTGGAAAATGAATCCGTGTTATCAACCCTGGCAAAGGTACATGGTGTGCAGGAGATGTTCCTCTACCAACTTTCCCTGCCCACAAAAACCACATCAGGGATGGGGCTGAGCTGGTTCTTGTGCTTTTATTGCAAGATCAGCTTAAGGAAAAGAAAGTTTTCTACTCATGATTAAGCAGCACTCCTGAAGAGCAAAAAACATACACAAGAGACTTCCCTTTGGATGAATACTTCCATTTATTCCAACTGGAAAAAACATTTTTAAATATACTTAAGTGTAATTTCTTTTAACTTTTTAAAGGAATAATAATTATCACATTGTCCTTTACAAACAACAAAAAAATTCCTAGCAATAGTCTGTATGGTATGGAGACATCCATCTTCCAGATTTTTCTGCATCTGCTGCTTTGAATAGACATCAGGGTGTCCCTGTGTGTGCCCAGGGCTGCCAGTACCACTCCTGCAGTGGGACCCTCATTCCCAGGGTGCAGGGCAGGGACTGGCTTGGAGGTGCAGGGGCATCACAGACGCAGCACATGGGGCGAGGGCAGTGCAGCCAGTTAAGCTCTCAGCCCTCCTGTGGCTCAAAGCCCAGTCTTATCTTCACACCCTCAGGCGCAAACCCACTTTGGTCTTTGGGTGCCAAGAGCCCCTTTTGCAAACCTGTTCCCGTCTGGGAAGCACCGGGACAACCTGGCATTGGCTTGCAACTGGGACACACTGGGATGGCAGAACCCCAATGGATTAAAGCACACAGAGAACAAACTCACATCCACCATAATACAACACAGCTGAGCCCTACCTACAGACCCTCTGCCACGATGAGGGGCTGTCCTGGCTCTGCAGTGGGGGCTGAGCCCACCCTGGGGACAAGCCCCCAGCCCCAAACAGCCTCAGAGGGGTGAGAGGGTCTTGCCAGGCAGGATGGGGCCCGTGGGGAGCAGGTTGCAGGTGTTCTCATATGTGTTAGGCAGTAGGCAATATTGAGACTTCCACTTGGTAATGAACAGCAGTTAACATAACCCAGGAGACTAGAGCACCATAAGACAAGTCTATATTCAAAACAACGTCATGCTGACATCACACAATTGCACCATTTACACTTTATTTACTCCAAATAATAGTTCAATGTTTAGTAACTTCAGCGTTCTCTACAGAGGTGTGAAATTCCTTCTCCAGCTTTGGTGATTTACAATGTTGCAGACATTTGGTAGTTCTGTTCTTTCCTATTTAATAATAATAATTTAAAAAACCACAAAACAGTCCTTTTTGCAGCTGTCAGGGTTCCTGCATCTGACTGATGGAGCATACCTGTGAATCACAGGCATGAGCAGACTTCAAAATGCCACTGAGGCCTCATCAAGATTTAATGAATCAGAAAATGTTCTTTTTATTGACTAGGATCAAAACAAATGAACAGAAAGAAGTGTTAAAACAAAAACCCCTCAAAACCAGTAACAACTCAAACTCTCAAACTCTCACTGATATAATTAAGGAACTTGGTAATGAAATGGCAAGGGGGATCCAAAGTACTGTTTGGTTAGCTCTGGCTGAAAACAATTCTGAATGTGCATGCATTTTCCCAGCGACTCCTAAGATATAGAAATTCCTCTGATATTACAAAATACAAAAATATTTTCTCCGAACTCTCATTTACATCGCATTTACAACGACCATGGAAATAACTTAGGCTCCCACACTGTCTGAGAGACAAATCACCTACCAACGTGTCTAATGGAAAACAAAAACGTTGTGGAAAGCTAAAGCTACTGGCAAACTGATGCTGAGAGTCAACAGTGGCAACCAAAACGTACGGACAAACAGACCTCAAAGGGGTGGCAGTATCTGGGAGAAGGAGGAGAAACTACTGGGTAAATATTACAGGCTAAAGTGAACGTTTTTAGATTTTTCTCCAAAGTAAGATGTGCAAAATATATTCACTGTGCCCAGGATTATGACTATTTATAGAAGCCAGTCTACAACCTTCTTACAAATCCCCACACTTCGGGCCTTTTCTCGTTGCAATAAAAGCACTTACATGATCTAAAACAGTGCAAGATTGTGAGCTAATTTACATTCTCCCAAGGTGCCTGGCAAGGATGCCATTAGGATATGATACAGTTTTTGCTCTTCTGTCTTTTCCGGCTGTGCAACTGTCCCCTGCTACCCACCGTGGAAGACTTGGGCATGCTGTACGAGCCGTACTTGTGCAGGAGCTCCTCGCTGGTCACGTACCGGAGGCGGGTGGGCTGGGGAATTGGCTCCCCAAGGAAATAGCCCTCGTTGTCGGACTCCGAAGAGGACGAGCAGGTGGAGCACCAATCGTATTCAGCGAAGTAGGGCCCCCATCTCTCGCCCAAGTGGTTCTGCAAGGCGAGATCCGACACCGTCCGGGGACAGTGGCCGTAGACGTCCCTGCGGGGCCCCTGCTCCACCGTCTCTCTGCAGCTCCTCTGGTGCATGAATGGGTCGTAGTCATCCCTGGCTCGGAGCGAGGGTCTCTCCTTCAGCCGGTAGCACTGCTCACTGGCCAGGTGCAGGGCGTTATCCGACCGGGAACGGCGAGACCGCCGGGGCCGGTGCGGGCGGTAATGCCGGTCATCATCGCGGAGGGTAGTTCGCCGGCGCGTGCGCTCGCTCATGGGGGCATGTCTGGGAACCTCCTGAGCCCCCAGCTTGCCCCCAGGCACCCCGCTGCCGTAGTCAAAGCTCTGGTGCATCCGTCCATGTGACGGCCGCTCTCGGTAGCTGAGGGGACTGGCGAGGTCGTGCAGGGTGGGCTCCATGTCCTGGTACTGCTGCACCGACAGCAGACTGCGGACAGACTCGGCACTTCGAAACTGCATGGAGGAGTTCAGGGTCCCCATGTTGCTCATCTTCTCCGAGACGTTCATACCTGAGTCTTTGCTCAGGTCAGGCATGGAGAACCTGGAGAGATGCTCCTGGCGCTTGGCTCCTCCATCTGCTGAGAGGCCTTTGCAGGGAAAAGGCAAAGGAAGGGAAAAAAAAAGACAGTTAAGAAGGAGAATTTTCTATCAGTGGAGATGCAGGGTGGAGGATGGTTTTGGCCCAAGACTTCTGCTTTAAAAAATAACTCAGTGGTTTCAATGCTGTCCCGAAGAGCCCTTTCAAGAAGAGAATTTTTTTTTTTTTCCGAAGAGCAGGCAGTTCCTCATTTGGGGAAATCACACCAATTTAAGGTGTTTTGGGTTGGACTCCAAGTTGCTTTTCACGACTTCCTTTCCCATATGTCTACACTGTCTGTGACTTGATAGGAATAACCGGCAATGCCAGGGAGAAATCATGCGTCAGAGGTAACCTGAGGCCTCCTGCACACTGAGATAACTGGGGTGCCATGATCCAGCACCCACACCTTGCGCTTGGAGGACTGAACAACATCAGGGGCAGATGAAAACAGGGCCACTGACTAATTCAGGCTTCTCACCATGCTGTACAGCACAGACTCCCTGAATGACACCTGCGATGGGACTGAAGGTGCAGCCTTGGCCATGTGCATGCTGTCGGGTTTCCCAGGAGGCAAGGAAACACCCAAGCCCAAGGGAGTCTTCTGGGGCTCCCTGTAAGCAGCACGACAGTGGGTGGGTCAGGCTATCCCTGCAGATATACAAGGAACTCCAGCTTGATGGGCTGCCCTGCTTGGGAAGGAGACCCACTGGGTCTCTCCAATGTGAAAACCAGCCCTGAGCTCTTTCAAAGTGCTTTTCTCCAGCCCAGAAAGCCTTTACCGAGCAGCAGGGAAGTGGGGTGTCTACTCAGCACCTGCCCATCAAGAGGAAACAACACACCCCACACTGCTCTATTCCTTGGTCTGTTTTATGGGTGTTTCCTGACTATTTTCTATCTCCCCGTTGGCTTGACAACTGGCAGCAGTCAGTGCTTGCACTGCAAGCTCAGGACAACATGTTTCGCAAGTTATTTCAAAGGAAGTCCATTTCATCCCAAATCAAATGCAGAGTGTTTGCTTTGGCACTCTTCTCCTCTCCTCACCCCTGTTTGACAACCTCTCAGTGCAGACCCAACACGGAGAGCTGTGCACCATCAGCAGGATTTCCAACATGACACACTGCCTTTATGCAATCACCAAGAATTCATGACTTTGTAAATTAATTTAAAAACATAACAACCCAGCCCACAGTTCAAGAACAAACCACTTTTTCTGCTGCTTGCATTCCATCAAGAGCTCAGATCCTTTGGCACTAGCCGCTGCTGCCAAACCTGAGGATGAACAAGGGCTGCTGTCACTAACCCCACTCATAAACTGCTTCAGGGTTCTCTGGATTCAGCCTTAAAAAGATCAACAGATCCTGCAAAGCTGGGCAAGGTTTTCTAAACATTCCCCTTGGTGGCACTGGGGAGAACTTTAACTAGGACTGGCTTTCACATGGATTGGCTTTGCTCCCCAGGTCCCCGTGTTGCAATGATTTCTCCCTGCTCCTTTGCTTTTTTGCCATTAATGGGGATGTTTCTGGAGTTTATGATAACAAAGGAAGGCAAAGTGAAGGCGATCCCTGAACAGCACAGGAAAAGGGAGAGGCTGGGTTAAAAAAAAGGAAAAGTCATGTTTTGTTTCAAAAAGGACACATCTTCCAAGCCAGATTCATGCCTTTCTTTTTTCCTAAGTTACACTGATCTTAGTGAGCAAACCCACCCCTGACCACTGCCCTTTGCAAACAGTCCTGGATGGGTTCCCCATTGCCTCCAAAGACTCGCCCACCCACACTCCCCACTCCCATTACGGGAGTGATTCCTGGCATGTCTCTCCTTCCCGTAGGAGCTGCAATCTTCTGCCTTCGAACCCATTGATGCAGTTTTGTCACATTGGGCACTGCTCCCCATGTCTCTCCTGTGCCACTGCGGAACAGCCCAGCAGCCCCCCAGGAGGGAAAAACAACTCTGTGACATGCGCAAAGACCTCCTGAAAAGCCAGAGCAACACTGGGATTGCCGGCGGAGCTGATCCCAGCGTGAATCACAGCTGCCGACAGCCCAATGTGGCCTAAATCAGATCTGTCAGACAATAGCTGATGCCAAGGAAAATGAGCCCTCAGTGACATTTATGCAGCCCTTCATTAAGAGAACTGGCACAGCTCCGCAATAAGAACAAACAGTGGCAGTGCTGGACAGGAATGCGGCTCCAATAGCACCGGATGCTTCTCTGGCATCAGCAGATTGCTTTTGGCAGCATTGTTTAAAAGGGGTCGACTTCTTCCCACTCACAGGGGTGTGGGGTGAGCTGGGGCTTTACCCCCAGTGCCAGCTGCATCTGATGGTACCTGTGAGTCTCTGCTGCCTCTCACAGCCATATCCCTCCTGGTCCTGCATCCAGCAAGCATAAAAATGAGGATCTAGGGAGAGTCTCCAGAGATATGGAAAGAGCAAAACAGTATTTTCAAATTAAATGAGACGTATCTGTGTCCTTCACATCACAGGCAGGAATGATGTGGCTGATATCAGGCACCAGCAGGGAAACCGGTTTCTTTTTGCCAGGAGTAAAGCAAGCCATGGTAAGCAGGGTGCTCCAGCTTGGAAAAGGGAGAGCCAGTGCTTCGCCAGGTTAGTTTATGCAGAATAGAGGTCTCCAGCCCCCTCCCCAGTGCCTCCAGCAAACACCATGAGAGATTTTGTCTCTTCCCCTTGGAAGTGCTGGCCAGCACAAGGGCAGGGCAGTGAGTTCAAATCAGGAACCTGCAATACACATGTGCTCAGAGCATGAGGTTTAATCAGGGGACATTTCTGGCTGTTCATCCAGACAGGCTGATTATAATTAATGTCAGAGATTTTAAGATTTTGAATTGCTGGGAGAATGTTGATTGTAAGAGGAATCCAGCACAGAGCACATTTCACCATCACCCGCACACAGAATTTGAGCTGTGATGAGACCATGCTCTGGAGGCTGCAACAAAGCAAAGCTTAATTTCTCCATATGACAGAGTGAGAAAGGCTCCTTGCTGAGGGTCAAATGCATCTTCCCAGGCAGACTGGGCAGGTTGCACATGCACATGCCTTTTTCTGGGTGCCACACTATGAAGTGATCCCGGCTGAGAGAGGGAAACTTCATTTCACCTGCTCATGGTGACAGCAAAGGATCTATTCTGCTCATTCAGGAGCAAAGCTGTGCTTTGCCAGCATTGCTGAAGGCACCAAGAGCTCTGCACAGCTCTCATGGTGCCCAGAGCAAGTTGAGGGTGCAACCTATGATTCTTGTGGAACACAGAGGTACCTCCAGGCTGAGCTTTACATTTGCACCAATGTAAGGTGTAGAGCATGTGAGCGGGGTTATGCCCATATTAGTCTCAGATTCCTAAATGATTCTGTCCTTCTCTATGGAGCCATAAGACCTCAGCAAGGCATAGTGGGAGCAAGGCAGGATTGCTCCAGTCTGACCACAGCTAGTTCAGAGGACAGCAATAACCATTTGTCTAAAAAAATTTCATCTAGAAAATATGACCTGGGAATAAAGTTTGAAAGAGCAGGGATTGTTTAGTCTAGAAGGCTGAAGGGGATATAATAACAGTCTTCAAATATGGAAAAAAAATGCTTGCAAAGAGCAGGGAATACATTATTCTCCAGGTCTGCTGAGTCCTGTGAGGAAAATTTCAGCTTGGAGAATAAAACTCTCCCTTATGCAATCACAGCAGAAGGTGGCCAGGGCAAGCTTCAGCACTGGAAGGTTTCTCTGGCACCTAAGGCAGTGGATACCCTGGCACATGCAAGGAGTCTCTGGGTCCCCAGTCCCACGCTGCTCGGCAATGCAAAGGTGGCAACGACCCCGTCTCCTGAGGTCATCTGCCATTCCAGAACTTCAGTTGTACAGGAGGCCCCATCTTCTTGAGTTACCAGTATTTATTTACAACCGCTGCAGCTCCCTCTTAATGAAGTGTTTCATCTGGGAACACAGCTAATAATCCGAGCAAGCCCCAATCTGGAAGAAAGAGCACGTGAGGGGAGATCCCACCAAACAGCCCTGACTTTTCTCTAACAAGGAAACCTGAGAATCTGTTTCCCAAGGCCATCCAGGGGACCAGAAGCCCTGCCCTGCCCCGTGGCATGAGATGGTTGTTACCATCACCAAGACTATACCAAGGGTGCAAAACCAGGGGCAACATGCTGACCCCACCAAAATTTCCTGCTGCAGCACAATGCTCTGAGACACCAGCGTTGGCTGCACCAGAGGCTCTGGCACTGCAAAAGGAGAGACGGCACCTGCTGCTGCCAGCGCGGGGCATTGGCCGGTGGCCGTCCCACAGCAGGACGGGCGCCAGCACCAGGCGCACGTGGACACAGCAGGTTTTTCTGCTGCCATTCTCCACTGCGTGGGGCTGCCAGGCTCAATATTTCACCCCGGAGCCATGGAAACGCACGCCTTTCGGATGAGCACAAGCAAAAGCTACAGTTCGTCTGCGGGCGTTCGATACAGAACTCGAGCTGGCTACAGCGCTGGGAACACGAAGAAGGTTTCTGGTTAACATTAAGGTTCGCTAAGAACACGCTGTATGATCCCCTCTGAGAGTCCCTCCCCACCCCTCTTAAGAACCATGTTTATCCCATGAACATTGCCAAGGGAAATAAGCAAAGCGACAGCACGAAGATATCCCCCCTGAGCACCACCTCTACAACCTTGCCACAACAAAGCATTCAGAGGCACTTAAATCCCACTGTGTACTTTGCTAAACCGGGACTGCAAGTTGCATTAATTATGAATTATTAAACCACTCGGCAAATGACAGCACAGAGGCCGCAGAGAGTGCGTAGGCTGGGTGTGAGGCTGGGAATGGAGCCCCCTGCGAGGAGAAGCAGCTCCCAGCCCCCATTAAATCAAACTCCCCACGAAGCTGGGCTAACACAGGGTGAGCCAGGATCCCACTGCAGAGAGAGCACTGGCTGCTTCACACCAGCAGGGGAATGCAAAATGCCCTGACTTAGGGTACTGCAGGCAAACAGCTCTGTGCTGACACTTGCTCCTTGCCTTTACATTTATCACTGCGTACACATATGGCTGTGCATTGCAGCCTGCACCACCTGAGCCCCAGAGGTGTCTGCCAGCACCAAAACCTGGCACCCAACCCTGACAACCAGTGTTTAAGTGCAGCTATAGAGGCACAGGAGCATCAGCACGGCATCTCTTGCGTCCAGCACCCCATCTCAGAGCCTTCTCTCCCACAGCATCAGTCAGGCACGGCCTCACCACCCGTCAAACAGGGTTTATTTCAAGGTAAATCCCAAGAACTTAAAAAGAACATAAAGAGAAACAGCCTGCCATGGGCTTTGTTTATAGCTCAGCTCCATCTCACTTCTGAGTGACCTCAGGGCGTGCAGAAATAAAGCAGAACCCTTATGTAACTGGAAAGTAAACAATTTGGGGGAAAGCAGAGCTGTGTCCAGGTGAGTCCTGGTCCCAACAGCCTCCCATGATGTGCCTCATATGCCATCCATGGGTGACAAGGTATATTACCCATCTGATGAGTCTTTCTCTCCAGCTTGTTGAAAGCAGTGAGTGTTGCTTGGGAAAGGGGGTGCATTTTAATCCAAGAGCCCCACTGTAATCCCTTCCTTAACACACCCAGCTCCTGCGCTATCCCCAGGTAAGGCAGGATGGCCAACGTGACAAGTTGGGGATGATGTGCTATTGCTTACCCTGACAGCATCTCTTTCTACAAGTCCATTTTGGTTCTCTTGATTTGGTCATTACCCCACGTGCTTTGCACCACCCACGTGTGACACCAAAGGGGTGAAGCCATGCACGGGGCTGATCCCTGCAGCAGGCACATCAAACCTCCCACTGCTGAGCAGCAAGAAGAGAATGAGGGGGAGAAGAAACGTTCCTGACAGTTTTACAGTGTTTTGGCATTGGGACTTTGGGATGGAAAACCCCTATCTTTACATGGGTTTCAAAATTATCTGGCTTGGACTGGGGAATGTTATACCCAGGTCTCAAAATTGCAAGAAATCCTCCCATGAATCTCATCTTCCAACTTGGAAGCAATTCTGCGCTGCCCGTGTCTGGAGGAAAGAGTGATAAGAACATGCTGGAGAGATGGGAGTGTCCTTTTATTTCTTAGAAAAATCTAGGAACAGTAGATGTGTCATTTTCTGGCTTGTCTAACTCAGCTAGATCTCACAGGGGAGAGGAGCACCCACAGGATGCAATGAGACTGAGGACATGGGGATCAGCCTCTGGACCCCTCACCCTTTACTGTCATAACTGAGGGTGTTCAGGAGCTGCCCCCAAACCCTCAGTGCAGGAGAGGCTGGGTCAATGAATGTGTCTCCAGAAAACATAACCCTGGCTCTGAGGAACAGGGCTTGTTCTTCCCCTCACCTGCCCCCCAGTTTTCATCACCTCCTCAGGCAGAGGAACAAGAGGGACTGGAGACAAACAATGCTGTCAGGTCACTCTACAACTCAGACATGTAGGGATCAGCCCTGATCCATATTCTCTCCACCTGCAGGGTATAGCACAGTTGTTGTTCGTGCCTGGAAAAACCAACTATTTGGGGCCTTTGGGTACCTCATAACATCGAGGACAGGAGCCATACAACTGAAACCACATTCCACCCTGTAACAGCACCAGCCTGTCTTTTTAAACTGAGGCTGTGATAGATGAGGCTGTTCCCTTCACTCAAACTCATTTTCTCAAGGAATCCTTAAAATCTATTTCTCTTTTACATACAGCATCACCATTTAATATGACTTCTACATCCTGCTCTCTGCAAGTGGCACATGAGGACTGTTCTCAGAGAACCAGATTTAGCCTGCAGGTACTTTCTTAAGTGGGCTATTTGACCAGCTGGCGTTTTGTGGAAATAACTGCTTGGAATCAGAAGAGATGAGTTCTTGATTTCCAATTCCATACAGCATCTACAAAACCTTTTCAGAGGAGAACACAAGCACAAACACTGGGAGCAGGCCTGATGGACTAAGTATCTTCTGGGAAGTGATTAACCTCTGGTAGGTTCAGGCTTCTCATCATGAGCAAAGTTTCCTGGACAAATTCCATCTTAGCATTGGCCTGATTGCTTAATGCAGAGAGCTATGAGGTAAACATTGCTACAGGATCCACTGTCTTGTGTTGTTGCTAATGCCATTAAAAAAAAAAAAAAAAGCAAAAGCAGCCAAAAGAAATTAAAAAAAAAGATAATATAAAATTATAACATCAGCAAAAGTGAGCTCTCTCTTGGAAAACGGGATGGAAAATATATTTTGCTCCTCTTTGCCTCTATCTAATGGCCATGTTGGGCAAGAGGATGACCCAGACTCCAAGCTGAAGTGGGTCGAAGTCTGTTCTAGCCTTTAGATCGTGGCAAAAAAGGGATTTTCATGCAGAAACATGGAAAGGGAGATGCCCTCCATCTGCACGAAATTCTGCCCTTTGCCCGTGGATATGTTTAAATCCCATCAAAATTTGTGGCATTCACACAGGCACAAACTAGGGGACAGCAGAGACCCTCCCACCTAATTCAAACCCCAAAAGGGAGCACAAGGAGAGTCACAGCCACCTCTGCCACTCCTGTGTCTGCTGATGCACTACTGCCCACAGTGACAGCTGAGCACAGCCCAGCCCAGTAAGGGCATGTGCCCAGGATTAATACAGTGTTCCACCTCTTTACTGATCCATGAGGAATTGGCTTTAAAGTGATTAAATAGAGCCTTTTGGTGAGGGACAAACCTGAGGTCTTGTGGGAGATTGGGGTTATGTAGATCTTGATCCACACAATGGCTGACCCCGAAATATTACAGGGAACAGTATGTGCTCACAGCAGGCAGCCTTCTGGCCAAAGGACAGGGATTACTGCTGCACACCCCGTGAGTTTTCTGCATTTACTGACATCTATGGCTAATTAGTAGTTAAGTCATAATAGAAACATCACAGCAAAATCCACTGCAAGGGAGGGACCAGCTTTTAACATGTGCTCTGCAGGTCAGAGACTGTTTGCCCTTCAGCTCCCTATAAAAACCAGAACGTTTTCAGTGATGCCATAAAACCTTAGATGGATGCAGTGTTAATTATTTCACTTTATAAGGTGTAGCAACTGTGCAGTATCGGTAGCTCAAAGGGACCTTGTATGTGGATGCCTGGGAGCTTCTGGCAAAGCAGAGCTGGGGCATGTGGGATGAGGGGAATGGGATGAGCCAGCACCCCAGGCTGTGTTGGGGGAGCTCTGTAGGGTGCTTGCTGGGCAGCTTGCTCGGCCCCAGCAGGGCGGGCAGGGATGGGAAAAGCCAGGCAGTGGGATATTGTGCCCTGGCACCACCTGCCCAAAAACCTGCTCTCCCATAGACCTCATCCAGGTCACCAAATCTCCGTGTCCTCAAAATGCTGCCAATTAAATTGGATAATTGTGTCCTCCATAATTGCAGACATGGCCCTGGGGGAGCTGCCTGTTGCTGCTGCAGTGCCTCCAGCTCAGCTGAGCCGGCTCCCAGAGCAAGGAAAATTATTAGAACCCTACACATTAATAAAAACGTTATCACCTCACTCTGCAGAAGAACAGTACACACTTGCTGCAAGCCCCATCACGCTGAGCATCTGCCCCAGAAATTCAGAAAGCAGCAAGCTGTTAAGGCAGGCACTGCCCGTAACTCATACTCTGGCTGTGTATGGAGGATGGGTGCCCTTGGGAGGTCTCCCTCCCAATATTCTAAAAAGGGGTTTCTAAAATGAGAGACAGAATGATTTTCACTCTAACAGAAAGGCCTCGCCACATTTCCTGTCTCTTGACCTGTATCCCAAATAATTTGCTACACTTCAGCTCCAAAGCATGCAACAACCCCTCCACTGCTCAGGGATTGCTCATCCGAGCTTGGTGTTGCTCAAGACTCTTTGTACTGATGGGGTTTACACAATACGAGTTTTCAGGAGCACAAGCGGCTTTGGAAACGCGGAGCTTTGCTTAGGGAAATCCTGTTTCGGAAAGCAATTCCCAACTCCCTCACCATTTCACATCCACTTCTCCTCTGTGTATATCTGAAGCTGTTTGAGCAAAACCCTTCCCAGCTCATTAGCTTCTCCCCCTCTGCATTTTTGCCACTTGCTGGATTGGGAGATCCTGGCTGAACACAGAGATCATTTCACATCTTGGTATGGGGCTGGCAGCTTCCCTAAACAAACACACCAAATCCTGGAGCGGGTGAGGAGGCACAGGCGTAGCAGAGCAAACCTGTCCATCCAGGCAGGGCAGAGCCCAGAGGTTGGGTTCAGCAGGGCTCAGCTCCCAGTGGGCCTGGAGATCCTCACTGGTGCATCCCCAGCACCCAATGCCAGCACCCTGTGGGGGATCCTCGGGACTGGATACCAAACATCCCATGCTGCCAGTGACAGGGCAGAAATACTCCACTTCACAGGGTTTCAGGCGCAGGATCTGCACAAATCCAAGGAATGCTCGTCTGGAACAGAGAAAAGCCAGTGGGGCCGCAAAGAAAAAGCAAGGCAGTATCTCCAGCAAGCAAACCACAATCAGTATTCTCTTTTCCAAGAAGTTTTCTGCTGAGGGACTCAGAAACAAGGATACCTGTGCTAGTGAGTGGAGTAGACCGAGCCACAAGAAGGACTGAGCCTGCCCAGTGCCAGCTGCAGACCAGAGCCCCACACAGACACGTCTGTGCATGCACACCCATCCCTGCAGCCACAAATGAAACCCAAATATGTTTAGGGAGAGAGAAGTGAGAAATATGACCCTGGGATGTGCTCATGAGAAATGGACTCAGTCTCATGGGACAGACATCTTGCCTGGCTTTTCCCTGCAGCTTCTACCAAGGGTAGACTGAGGAAGAGGAATTAAAGAGCTGTGTGTAGAGGGGGAGGAATTTCTTTTAACTAGTCATATGCTTGAGGATGGCATAACATTCAAAAGGGCTTAACTGGGCCTATTTCAAAGCATTTAAAAATATTTTTATCCAGCAAGGGCAGCTGACCGCAGTCCTTCAAACACTGAAGGCTGGAATCCGCCTCTGTGTTAGCAGCTGGCCTTGATTTTTCCCCGTCTCTTCACAAAAAGGAGGATTAAAGAGCTTGAAAACATTTGTTTTGAGCTGCACAGAAAGGCCAGCCATCTATAAAGCCCTGCACTTGGTAAACAATCAAGCAAAGGAAGCAGGACTGCCAGGCACAATGAGCCCAGGCAGGCAACCCTGCGGCACTCAGCAGTGTCTCCCAACCTGTCAGTCACTTTCATAATGACAAGACACCTGCCATGGCACTGACCTGGAACACAAAGGACTCAATGCCATGGAGGCTGACAGGAGCAGGGGGGACATACCTGTTGCATTGGAGAGTGCGAGGGACTCCATGGAGCCCCGGGGAGTCTGCTCGGTGGGCGTCAGGTCCTCTGTGAACTTGAGGGCATTGATGGGGTGACGAGTGCGGCACTGCGGTGTCGGCATCCCACCTTCCTCTTCCTCCTCATACTTGGGAACTTTGAGATTTCCTCTGGTCTCAGGAAAGCTCTGGTTGGACATGTCACTGTAGCTCTCCTGTGAGCGAAGCCTTCCCGAGTAGTAGTCGTCTCTGCAGTCCTGGATGAAGCTGCCGCCGTGGCTCTTCATGGCCAGCGAGGAGCTCCTCTTTTGGTTGCTGAAATGTTTCGCCCATAAATCCGGCTGTGAGCTTGGGACCTGGCTGGGGTTATAGGAGGTCCTTATGTTGCACTGGCTGAGAAGCTGCAAGGGGGTTTGGGACTGACTCTGCTCCATTTTGCTCCCATAGTGATAGAGCTCATCTCGGCTCCTCCATAGGTGGTCCCTGTTGAGGCTTGGTGTCTGGCTGGCCAGGCTCAGCAGATCCATCTGCAGAGACAGCGGGTCCACGTCGGTGGAGAGACGGTTGGAGGTGACCTGAAGTTGGTTGCATGGGCTGCGTGCCCCCTCCTCACCTTTCCCCTTGTTCTTGCCGATCTTGGCGCTGCGGCGGGACTCCTTGGCTCGCGCGCTCTGGAAAGCTGAGTCAGACGAGTCAGAGCCATTGGGGTCATCACCGATACTGCAGGCCCTGGAGCAGAAGATCTGCCCCTGTTTGGGCAGGAAGGGCCGTCCCAGCAGGGACTTCTTGCACTGGGCACAGCAGAAGCAGGTCTCGGTGGCGTGCCAGTGCTGGCCATCGTATGTCATCTGGCCCTGATCGATACCTTGAAGGGGAAGATACACAGCGTCAGAGTCACTTAACATTGCACTTAACACCTGCATCAAGGTCAGGCTGGATGGGGTTTTGAGCAACCTGGTCTAGTGGAAGATGTCCTTGCCCACACTGGGGGATTGGAACTAGATGACCCTTAAGGTTCCTTCCAATGCTAACCACTCTTTAATCCTCTATGAGTGACATGTACTTGGCCTTGGTCTTGAAATCCTTTTTTCAGGGTTTCTCCAATGCATGAAGTTAATCTCATTTCTAATTCCTCCCAGTTCTAATTTCAGGCCTTTGCTTGGGAGTTACTCAATGCTGGGAAAGGCAGCAGAACCATGCCTCAAGCTATTTTGTATTAAATGGGGATATTTCCGATCATAAAGCAAAGGAATGCACGACGTTCTCCATAAAGTCCTTGAAGTCAAAGCAGTAATATGTCTGTTGCAAAAAACAAAAAGCCTCCAACTGAACCATAATGAGGAATTTGTGCTGCCTTGGTTAAGCATGTAACTGAGCAGATGACATCCCTGCCCATTACTGCAGCCCTATTCTAACTTTATTCTGGATTCTGGGGCCCTTTATCCAGCACGGAGTGGAAAGAACCGGCCTCAGGGGTTGAACCTTTGCCTTGCACCCGGCTGCATTTCCTGTGTTGCTTCACCAGCCCCCCGCGGGCTCAGTGAGGGAATAGATGCAGACAGTCTGTCCCCCGCCAGCAAAACCCCAGGGAGCACACGTCTGCACACTGCTCTCAGTCAGAGCCGTGAACAAAGCTCCCGAGGTTTCAATTATAACATTTACCCACTTGTTTAAGCAGCTGTTCATGGCAAAAGCCCTCGTTACCTGAGGAACTGCCATGCACGTCGTGGGCTGGCCGGCACGGCGGGTGCTGCACCCCACATGTGCACAGCACGTGCCTGCACACCCACCGTGGCTATGTCACCGCCAGATAATGTATAAATGAACAGCATGTTAATGGTCTGCTTTATTCCAATCTAAATTAGGTTTAGTGTAATCAGGGTTTTTTCTCCCCTTATAATGAGCAAAATGCTTTTATACAGACTGGAGTGCTGCACTTGTGGGCAGAAAAGAGACAAGACGGTGTGTGGGATTTTATCAGCTCCTTTCCCACTGCCCAAAGGCATCTTGCAGACTCCCTCCTTAACTCCATCATCATCTACCCAACTCAAGCCTTACAAGTCTTACATGCTTACCTCTGATTTACACGGCTCTTAAGCGCAGCACTCAGTGACTACTACAAGCAACTTGCAGTAAAATAGTTGCAGTCCCCCCCTTTGCTAGAAATGTGCAAATATGCACCAAAACAGGCATTTTACCCTGGAAACCTAAAAGCTGACAGTCAGTAGGCTCCAGCTGGCTGGTCAGAGTGAAGGACAGCAGATGGGAAAACATGAGTGAAGGGAGTGTGCAAGAAGCATTAACAGCTGCTTCTTCACCGTTCTGCAGCTGAGCTTTCGGGAAGGATGTGCTGCAGGTCACAGCAAACACATCCTCCAAGTGCTTCACGAAGCCCTGAATTACCCTCCCTGTGCCATCTGGCTGCTGCACAAGCGCAAAATGGTTGGTCTTTCTTTCCCTGCAGCCCATGAAATATTTTGAGCATGTGAGCTCACCTCCATGGGCAAAAGACGAGCTGCCTGCCTGTGTGCTCACCAGCAAGTGCTCAGCCAAGTGGCAAAGGGGATTGGGGAGAGCAGCAAGGTGCTTCCCAGCCTGCCTGGCTGGGGTGACAGCGTAGCCTCTCAAAAAAAGTGCATTTTAAATCACTGTTCTAGAAACAAAAATTGACCCTGATGTGTTATTTCATTCTGTCTGAGAATATCCTCAGGTTGACTAAAAAAGGCAAACAGAAACAACAGTGATGCCTAATGGACAAGCATCTTTTCTGACAGTGATCCTTTGGCAAGCTTGGATGGGAAAAATCTGAGTCGAAGGGACAGGCTGTTTACAGAGAAATGAGATTTAAATGAAAAAAGCATCCATTATATTAGGCCAGAGAAAGCTTTCACTAGCTGCCACAGCTCCTGAGGTGTCCTCTGATAATCCTCCCCTGACTACAAAAAGGGATAAATAGTGGTTTAGCCAAACAAATTACTGCGCTACTGCCTTGATGGGATAGGAGAAGGGCACAAGAACGTCTGGATGCCCCAGGGCTGGAGCAGAGCCCAGCCACAGGCAGTCCTGCCTACAGCCCCATGGTGTTACAAAAAACTTAAAGCAACAGCTCTTGCCAGAAACAACCTGCCAGGTGGAGGTTTGCCCCACTGTCCTCCCGCACGTACCAATGTGCTGGGCACAGGTGTCGCAGTACTCGGCGTAGAGGGACTCAAAGCAGCTGCAGCAGTAGGGCCTTCCGTCCTTCATGATGTACCGCTGTCCCCCCAGCACCGTCTCACACTCAAAGCAGCAGAAGTGCTTCATGTGCCAATGCCGCCCTTCAGCCTCGGTGCACTCGTCTGCAAAAATGATCTGGAGGGGGAAACACAAATATAGAGCAGAGTTGGTCAGAAAGGGGTCCTGGGATGCAGATACCAACTTTCATGTCTCCTGCCTGTACATGGCAGATGTGGCCCTTTGCTCATAAAACCTCCAGATTTTACAGGTAAACCCCCAAGTGCTGCATGAGAAAATCCCATGGTTTGGCCTGTGGCAGGGGCACCCATCATTTCTTAGCAAAAGCCATCAAAATGCAAATTCCTCAGGAGTGTGTTAGTGCCTGGACTACAAAGTGTTAAGGCAGAGCGGCAGTAATGTGCTTGTAAGCTCATCCATCAGCTGGAGGGGTCGATCAGGGTAATAAACACGCTTATATACAACCTATCGATCTGGTGGACTTCTGAAGAACAGACCAGCCACCTACTGGAACACATTTACCCATCCCTGAAACAGGGACCTGAGTACAAAGGATGAGCAAAAACACAAGGAGCAGTGGCAGCTCTCGGGGAGGAGAAAAGACAGAACTACCTGAGTCCTCACTGTCACCACTACCCCCACCCTGTGTGCCATAAAGGTGATTCCAATCATCAGACCAGTGGGGAAACTGAGGCACAGAGAACTGTTAAACATGGGCTGGTGAAGCAGCCATCTAAAATGTTTTCAGTAGATCACAGAATATTCTGAGCTGGAAGGGACCTACAAGGATCATTGAGTACAACTCCTACGTGAATACCCATACAGGGATTGAACCCATAACCTTGGTGTTACGACTACCATACTTTAACCATCTGAGCTCATCTTGGATGCTTTCTTGCTGTCTCTGCTTTCCATTCCCACCCTATCTCAACTCCCAAGCCGAGGGAGCAAGCAGCCCCAGCTCTGCACCCTGGTCCTCAGCCCCAGCACAAGGCACACTAAAAGCTTTTCACCTGCAGATCCTCTTAGCCCTGAATTACCCAGACAATTAGCACTGGATGTTTCAGGGAAAGAAAGGCATGTTGAAGAAGGAGTTGAATGAAGGACTTAAATGAGAATTTGCAGGGATAAAAAGTACATGAAAAAAAATTACCCAGCTTAAGCCACAGAGAAACAGGGCCAGTCAAATGGTTAGGGGGTTGTTTTTTTACTGGTAATGCTACAAATTCAATTGGATACATACGTCAATGCTCTTTATATTTGAAGTGCATATAGCCTTGGATATTTACTATTACATGCTTGCAAAGATAGGACGTGGTATTTTATAGTACACATGGCTTTCCACACTATGGTTTTCATAACTTTAAAAACCAGAACAATTTCCTTCACCAGCCTTTTAAACAGAGATTGACACTTGAGAAGCGCTCAGAGGCGACTCTGTATGGTTTTCTATATTAGTTTTGTATTCCATTTGTTCAGCTCCCTATAGCCCGTTAATCGCCTCTCTTAAAGCCTATTTCAGTTCATCATGTACTCAGACACAACTGAGTTGTAGGAAACACAGTACTCATCCCACCAGAGGCTTCTTCTGGGGAACAGGGGAGAAGGGAGGACCACCACACCCACCTGGGTTAAAATCACACAGCACAAAGGCTGTGCTGCTACTGGAAACACTCACAGAACGCTCCCCCCCACCCCCTCCCTATTCCCTGTGTGTAGACAAGGACCTATCTCAGAACAGTCCTAGGCAGACTAAAACTAAGAATACCTGGAACCACAGGAATAGCTTGCTTGAACCCTCGGCAAAGCCAAGCCATCCTATTTTGTGTGCATGACTCCGTGCAGAGGCCAGGGTGTATGGTGGGAAATGCCACCCAGCCAGCAAGGGGAACCCTCCTGTGCCACCCCCACAGGCAGCACATGCTGGGGTGCGCTGGCTCTTACCTCATCGCATGCAGCACAGCGCGGCTTGAGGCACTCAGCATGGTGCCTGCCGCAGTAGATCTTCCCATCTTGGTAGAAGTAGATCAGGTCGACCAGCAACTCGTTGCAGACGCTGCAGATGAAGCAGGGAGGGTGCCAGCAAACGCCGTGTCCTGCCCGTGAGGCGAAGACGGCCATGTCCCCTCCGTTGATCTGGCCGCCGCACTGTCACAGAAGCCAGCGATTAATGGGGGGCGTGGGTGAGCCCACTGCCACCCATTGCCAACCAGCTGCTCTCACAACCACTCCCCTGCATAGTGCCATGAGCTGAAATGACTACTCAACCACAAATATTGCAGGGTGCTCTTGAAACACGCAGTGACAGACCCCAGTCCTCGTATCTGGTGGGGCCATGGGTGGGGGCTTCTCCCACGAGCTTCGTAAAATCACAGAATGGTCTGGACTGGAATATATCTTACGGATATCTAGTTCCAAACTCTCCTGCGATGGACAGACACCTTCCGCAACACCGAATTGCCCCAAGTCCCGTCCAATCTGGCCTTGAACACTTCCAGGGACTGGGAAGCCACAACTTTTCCGGGCAACCTGTGCCAATGCCTCACCACCCCTCCAGTAAAAAATTTCTTTCTAATATTTAATCTAAATGTGCCCTCTGTTAAATCTATTCCCCTGTGATAGGGGAAGTCTCTTTCTAGCTCTCTTTACCCCCTTTTAGTTACTGTAAAGGGCTCTATGGTGTCCCTGGAGCCATCTCTTCTCCAGGCTGAACAACCCCAAGCCTCTCAGCATGTCTTCACAGGAGAGGTGCTTCACTTAACTGGGGTGATTCAAGTGCCAGTTCATCGGCTGCTACCCACCTGCTCACAGATAGCTCCTGTCATAGTTACGGGGAACGGCCGAACATTGCCTCTCCCTAAATTTTCCCTCTTCCTTTGGTTGCTGAAGAGTTTGAGCTCCCTCTTCTCCTCCTCATCCAATGAATTGCAATAGCGGACCTAAAAAACACAAGTGATGCTCAGTGTTTGGGGTGTCCCAGGCTCCCGGGCCAGCAAGAGGTGATCCCCATGGGCCCTGCAAACCTCTGCATGGAGGCTATACCAACTCTGCCCTTGGCTTGGGGGAGACTGGAGAATGTAGGTGTCTGGGCTTCAGTCATCTGGGGTTTGGTCAGAATTTCAAGAGATGAGAAGAAAGGGAAGGAGAAAAGTTGCTCTTTGTGTGCTTAGTTTGTAGAAAATCTTAAAATTTCTGCATTGGAAGGTAATGCATAATAAGGAAATAAGTAAACCAAAAGGATACAAACAGTGAATGATGCAATTTCCCCAAAGCTTATAAAACTCTGAGGTTTTCCTGACTATTTTCATCCTGCAGGCTTAGCTCTTGGCTGGTTACATCTCAACAGAGAATACAAGTGAAGAGCCAAGGCAGCCACGTGTAGCAGCAGTGCCTAATCCAACCTCGGTTACTTGGGAAAGCAGGCTCATGAGGCCAAGCAGGGTTATTCATGTGAACAACCAACACACCTTGAATGTTCAAAGCAGCAAAACTGAACATGAGGGGAGATCTGCCAATTTGCAGAAAATACATGCAGACTCACCTGTTCAATTCGCAGCAACACGGGCTGCAGTAGCAGCATTTGTGTGTACTTATTCGTACATTTTTGGCTGTCAGAGGCTGTGGGTTTCAAGCAGATGCCAGGGAAGCAGGCAGGCAGGTTGGGGCCCAAGGGTGTATGGGAAGAAGCCCCTTCCTGATGCCTGGAGCTCCCACTGCACTGGCAGCTCCTTGCTGTGCCTGTGGCACCCAGCCACACACAGGCAAACTTGTTAAAATCTGACCTAGATCAAACAAGTTACCTGCATGCATTTTCCAGAGCGGCTTCTTCAGAAAGCAGCACGAAAATGATTCTTTTTGTTTACACAGGGAAATTTTGTGGGTTACCAGAAGCCAGCGTTCTCACTGGTGAGATCAGGATGTCAAAGAGCAGACCCTTTTTGCTGCCTCACATCATTCTTGTGAGACATGAGAAGGTTTATTTACTCTGACTGGTCTTGACTCAACCTCCAGCTTGCCAGGCTCTCCCAGCTCACGAGGCTCAGCCCAAGTGAAGCCCCCGCTATGAACACTCACTTCCACTCCCAAGGTAAGTTGGAAGCAGCAGCAGGGAAAAGGCTTTTGCAACTCTGTATCTGTCTCTAGATGATCTCAACAGCATTACAAGACACTTTTAACAGAGCTTTGTCCTCCAAAGATCGAAAAAGTGCTTTTATTTCAGAGAACTGCAGAAAGATGGTTTAAAACATTTTAACTTTAGAAACAAACTCCCACTTCCAAGACAAATCAAAGCAGGGAGTAAATATAGCAACTTAAATAGCAACATGACTGAATTCCAAGTAAATCCCCTCGAAAAGCAAACGAGTCAAGAAAGGATGACATGCTTCCCACAAACAACCCCAGGAAGGGCATCCACTTCCCACCCACAGCCCTGCTGATGTCCAAGGACCCTTTCTGGATACTGACCTCATTGTCGTGCGGTGGCAGCTGGTGCAGAAGTTGCTTTATGCGAGATTTTTCTCCCGGGCTGTTGACGTAGGGGACCTTGTCCTCGGGCAGGCAGCTGTAGTACTGGTGCACCTACGGAGCAAGAGAGGGGACTGCAGAGGGGTTCCCAGGCCGAGCCTGTGCCCCCATGCCCAGCCAGCAGCCACCTCCTGAGCCAGAGGGTGCTGGGTCTTCCCAAAGACTTTGAGCACGGACAGACAGCCAGGAGCTGATTCGGGTTTACTGCCTTTTCCCCCTCGATGGAAGAGGGGTGCGTTACCGTTTGCTCGGTCAGCCTCCATAGCGTTAGCATGTTGTGCTGGCTGCGGGGATGTGTCGGCACCTGCCTCGGCAGGGGAGGTTAAAAAGGCTGCGCCCCGGCAGCCTCCAAGTTGCCGGCTATCTCAGCCTCCACCTCCATCAAAACCCTCTGGGCTTTTTTCTGCAGCAATTTGTGGAAATAAACAGCAGATAAAATCTGTTGGAAGGCTTAGTTTTTTTCTCTTTTGTCTCAGAGCGTGTAATTAAAATCAGCTATTAAAAAGGCAGGGGAACGGCGTGCCCGGCGCTGGGAGCGCAGTGCAGAGCGGAGAGGAAGCACACCCTGAACCCCAGCGTCTCTCCTCCGACTGCCACACCTGGGACGTGCACTCAAGGGCCGGGCCAGCACCGGGAGGGGACTTACTGGCTGAGGATCTGCTCTGAAATGGCCACGGTGACGTTGAATGGCTTGGGAAGAAGCAGGAGAAGGCAAAGGTAAGGGAAAGCTTGGCTGGGATTGGGATTCTCTGCAGACCCAGATGCCTCCGGATGCTTGGGCAGGAGCAGAAGGCTGGCTGGCTTCCTTAAATCTGCTCTTGGCTAGAGAGATGCAGGCTGTTTTGCCAGTGCATACAGCTTTCTGCCTCTGCCGTGGTGGGATTAGACCCGAGATGCTCCCTCAGCTCTCAGCAATTCATTTTGGAGTGGCTGTACCGCCTGCAGCTCTCACAGGGCTTTTCCCAAATGACATTTCCTTTGCAGCGGCTTCTGATCAGCTTTTTCCCTCGCTATATGTTTTGGACTTTGTCCTGGAGAGCATCACCTGGGCTGGTTTTCCCCAGAGAAGCCCTGTCTGCCCGCACAACTCCACAGCATCTGTGGATGACAAGCTGTTGCAGGTCACCAGGAAGGACGGGGATGCGGAGTCAAGTCACACAAGGCTGACTAGCAGGGGAGATCACCCGTGGGTTTGCAGGCTGATGGGAGTGGCTCGTACACAGAGCTACCTTCCACAGGAAGACATACCCTTTTATTCCAGAATAAGCATCCAAACCTGTCTTTATTGCCTTGCATTCACCTCACTTCGTGCTCTCATTCACAGCTACCTGCAAACAGAGTTTCTTCAGTGCTTTCTTCAATTTATGGTTCCTCCCCAAACCGATGTCACCATCCACCTTTTCCCATCATCAGGTTTTCCAGAAAGGGAGATTTTTAGCAGATTTCCACCCATAACTCTGCAGTGCTGATGACAAGGGAACTGCCTGTGTCACGAAGCTGAGGAACATGCTGAGCATATGCCACTGTAAAACCCTAAATTTGCTTTGCTAAAGCACAGCAGAAACAGACCCAGCAGCTATGAAAAGTGTCGAAGAAAGAATGGCTGTGAAGCATTTTGTTATGTTAAAAAGAAAACAAACTACGTACATTAGAATACTTACTTTGCATTTATAGAGCATCCTTCATCCAGGGACATCAAAGCACAATAAAAACACTTAAATTCTTATGACACGCTACACGAAGTAGCAAATATACACACTGGAAAGGACTAATTGCAGCATCACGATGTCGTATGACCTCCCTGAGTTCATGCAGCAAGTCTGTAGCAGAGTTTGCAGTTGAAAATCTCCCAGCAATGCCTCAGCTGCCATACCCTTCACTGGGCAGCACACACTCCTGCTGGCTTCTCCTGCCAAATTCCCCACGTGTGGACAGGCTGCTCGCTGTGCCCTGTGCTCACATTGGTTAGTCTGTGTTTTTATTTCTTGCAATCAAGTTTTTTTGCCCACTGAGTCCTTGAAGTTGGCGGAGACCATAAATTACCTTTTTTTTGAAGGGCCGCCAAATTCCTAAAGCAACGAGCCCTAAGACGCTCACCCTGGGCAGAAAGCGAGATGGGAGGCTCTTCCTTCGGCAGCCTGGGCTGCCTTCCTTTGCCTTCCTGGAGCCCAATGTGGTGGGATGTACGTGCCCAGCTCTGCTCCTGCTTCCGCTGGGAAGTTTTCCATTTAGTTTCAGCAGGTCCGCAAGAACTGGTTCCCATCACACCAGCAACATAGCTCGAAAGGGATGGGCAATTTGGTTTGAGAAGCAAAACAAAATAAATATAACAGGCTCTAACCTGTGTTCTGTTGCCCGAAATAACCTGAAAGGGTTTGCTGTGGATTTGCGTCAGCCAGGGGGAACCTTCTGCAGGGGTGCTCAGGGAGAGGATGGAGCAGAGGCAGCTGCCAGTCCTTGACCTGTGCCTGCAGGACATCCCACGGAGAGGAAATCCTTACACCTGCCAATGCCTTCCTCCAGCCACCATCCCTCCTGGGGAAAAACCTGAGCCAGAGGGATGCATGGATCTTTTTCCCTGGAGCATCACTCCTATCCCAAGAGATCCATCCAGAGTGCAGATGAAAAGCAAAAGGACATGCTTTGTCCAGGCTGAAAGTTAACCCAGGTTTGTGCAAATACCACGCTCTCATCCATCACCCGTTCCCATGGTATGCACCCAGCTCCCTGGATGGGAGAGCCAAGACTGGGAGGGACAGTGTCACAGGGTGCCAGTGTCCTTGCCTCTGTCTCAGCTGGCTGCTGACTACATTTCTGACCCAGTGAGGGAGCAGCTGGCAGTTGGGCTGGCTCAGAAATAAAGAAAAATAAAGAAAAAGGGGATTCTCAGATCAATCTGGCTTTTCAGGGAAAAGGCCTGCAGCAAACGTTAACTTGCTGTAAAACTAAAACTGCTAAGTCTGCACTTTGCTATTGTACAAAAGGTCACTGTTCTATGTTAAAGTAACTCCTCCTCCATCCAGCCCCAGTCTGGAGCACGCACAAGCCCTGTAGCTGGTGAGCCTTGCAAAGCCAGGGCCAGACCCCACCACGCGCCGGCGGACGGCTCCTCACTGCCCTCACAGACTCTGCAACATGAGCCGAACCCAGATAAGGATAACAGCAAGGGGCAATGACCCCGGATGGATTACATTTCCCTTTTAAATCTGTAACTGTTTTATTATTAAACACTTCTGCCATACAACACAGCAGCTCTGCACACTCCTACGTCTCTTCACAACAGATCTGCTCTGTTTGGGATTATCCCTACAAGCATCATTAACACAAAGGAGCCACTTGTAGGGCCAGTCTAGATTTCATCTTCAATTTCCCCACTTGCCCCACTTCACTCTTACCTCTGCTCGCATCTGGATGAGAGAAACCCAGGAGAAATCTGGAAAACATCCAAGTTAAAGCAAGGGCTCAGACAACATCATGAGGCCTCAAAAGCCACGGGGATGGACTGGCCAGTGTGCTGGACACTGGGACAGCTGTGGATGCTGGGTGCCAAGGCACACTGGCCATCTGGGCAAGCCCCATCCTGCCCCAGGGAAGTCTCCCAGGCACTCGGACAGGCTCTGTGCTGCCAGGACTCAGCACAGCAGATATCCATCTTCCCAGGGTGTTATTCTCACCTTCAAAAGGAAAATGTTCAAACACCAAGTTTTGCTAACAAAAATTGATACACATTTTGGAAACTTAACAGATGCTTGAAGCTAAAAGGGGAAGTGGCATGGGACAGTGGGGGGAGATAGAAATTAGAAAAGAAAGAAACTAGCAGAAAGGAAACATAATGTAAAATGAGGGTAGAGAAAAGCCTTTAAAGTGCAGCCAACTTTATTCAAAGGCACTGAAGAAAGTAATTACATTCGTTTACAAATGCCTTTGTGTTCTGTAGTCTTCCTAGGTTTGGGGTGTGTTTCCAGTTTAACTTCTGACTGTTTACAAACCTACCCTGGCTCTGCTAAATAAAGGCAGGACTGCAGCTTGTCCTGCCAGCCCAGGGTGACCATAGACAAAACCCACATGAGTATATCTGTGAGCAAAGACTTAAACCTCCTAGAAGGAGAAGTTTGCAAACATCCTGTAAATTTAAGCTATTGATGAAGGATCTCTTTGATCAATGAATTAAAGGAGGTGGAGGGGAAATACCATGTTTCTTATGCCATAAATTGCTGTTGGGAACTAGCACTTGGTTGTACTTGCCCCGAGTACAACACCCCTTCCTAAAGCACCCACCAGACCGGGCTGTTTGGGATGACTGTGCTGTTTGGGATGGACTACAAAGGAGCATGTGGTGTCCTGGCATGGGTGCTGACTTGCTCAGCCCTCACTGCTCCAGTGGATCCAGCTGGGCAATCCTGCCTGCCTTTTATGAAATCAAACAAGCTGCAAAAACATCTGCAAAGACTGGAGAAAGAAAACTGCAAGGGCAGGATATGCTGGCCTGTGTGCAGTTGGGTGCCTACACATGGGCGTCCCCAAAAAGGGGACCTCGGTGGGTCAGCCACCGCTCAGGCACAGCGTAGTAAATCACCACACACAATGCAGTCTGTTCAAAATAAAGGCACAGCAGCATTCTCTGATATCCTCCCATGTCCAGGACAGCATTATATCCCCTGGGACCATACTGGGGTACCACAGCCCTGGCAGTCCATCCCATGTCACCTGGGGATGCACTGCAGCAGCACAGGGAGCTGTCGGCACACTGATGTGTGTGAGCTCAGTTGTGGCCGTGGCCCCAGCTCCCTGCGTGCAAGCTCCCACGGGATTTGGCTGCAGTGGGAGGAAGGCAGCTAGTGGCTCTGACAAGCCTGTACTGGCCCAGGCGAGCAGGGCTGCTCCTGTGGCTTGCCTGCTCCTCCCCAGTGCAGGCTTCTGAACAGCACACATCAGGCATTAATGATCTTTTACACCGAGCACTTAAAATTGACAGAGAAACAAATCTGATGCTTTGGTATTTCTCTCATTCCTGCTGGCCTCCCTTGGAAAAGCAAGGGGAAAAAATCCCAAACAAGCCACACGCAAATAACCCTCACAATGTGTCTGCAGAACGCTGCAAGTGCTTGTACACGTCGGCTCACACATGAGCTCCACAGATGACAGCACGTGTGAGCCTGGAAAACGGGTTCAGTGTGCTTTGGCCCGAATCTGACACGTCCTCCTTTTCCAAGGCCATTAGGATACAAAGCACTTATTTATTTCTTGAAGCAAAACAATCCTTACAACAAGGCCAGATGCTCTGAAATGGAGAGTGGGGAACTGCCCGCTGGGCCTGCCAAATGCAGCGGTGCAGCCAGGCACGCACCTCCAGAGGCACCCAGAGTGCCCCCTGAGACCCCAAAGCCCCAGCTGGGAGAAGACACGTATCACTCCCAGACCAGTGAGCACACCCACGTGCCAGCACACAGGGGTGGGAGGCAGATGCAATCCCTGGCGCCGGGCAGTCCGGCATCCCGCAATGTTGGGTTTGCTCTTGGAAACCCGCTCGTAAGTCAGAGGGACAAAGGCAGGGAACAAAGGAAAAATCATTTTTCTAAGTGCTATTTGTTCTGGCACGCTCGGCGGCTCTCTGCACGCTCCTCTCCCACAGCTAACGGCAGCCGAGGCGTCTGAGCCTTGCTGCTCCCCAGTGGAGAATGACATCCACTCCTGCCAAGCCTTTGGAGCAGCTCTTGGTCTGCAAGAGATCTCGCGGAAACATTGCTTCCTGCTGGCATCAAAGAGGAACATTTGAATGAAGGCCGTATATCCACACGTTTTAGACTTGTGAAAGCATATGACATGATTTTTCTTTTTTAAGCAGAAACTGAATTTCGATTAAAAGGAACCAGATCGGTTCTCTCAACAGCATCCAGGAGCGGTCTGTGCTGCAAGGTCCTGCCCAGTTAAGCCACTTTTCCAGGGATCAGGGTCCCCTGGAACACCAGGAATGACAATGATCATCTGCTGCACTGATCATCACTGATCATTCCCCTGGGTATCCCACTTAAAATGCTCTTGGATTTCTAAGGTACAGGGTAGAACACTAGCATAAGGCTGCAACATGGAAAAGCTGTAATTGCATGTTGGAATAAAGCTCCAGGACAAGTTTAGATCATATTATCCAGGGCCTTTCAGTTTCCTTTTTCACTCCCTACTCCTCCCCTGCCTCTCACCTCTGCTGACCAGCACACAGCTGCTTCAAATTTCAGAACCGAGCAAACCCTGTCAAGTGAGTCGTTTTGATTTCAGTCGCCCACCAAAAGCAGCTGATTCCCTCCCTGATAATAAGATTGTTCAAGGATTAAGTAATTTTAACAGCTTCCACTGGCTCACCACAACCAGGCCAACACCCCAGGATACAGAAATGGAGCAAAAGCCCAGACGCAGGGTTTTGCCACGGGTTGGGTTTTTTTTCAGCATGGGATGTATCCACACGCCTTCATCCACTTTGCTCCAGGGCAGAGGGAATTGCTCCAGGATCTCCCAACCCACCCCAACCGCCCCTAAGTCACTCAGCAATGGCATCACACATGGAAAAAGCATTCCATGTGCGGGACTGCTGCTCCATCCAGCTGGGAAGCATTCAGCACAGTCCGATGCCTGGAGGCTGGATTTAGACAGCTCCAGCCTTGAAATAAGAGCCCCTAACTGCCAGGCTATTTAGATACCGAAAGAGTTCACTGGGAAGGTGATGGACTTACTGCTACCTCAAAGTGAAACTGGAGAGCTTTTAAAAATGTGCTGAAATGCAGCCTTTGGGTAAAATACTCCAGCGTGCACATGTGTTGGGGGCAAAATGAGAGGCAGCTGTAGCTCCTGGGTGTGGGGTATGTGAGTTACAGCTTCTCCTCAGCACCCCTGGCTTTCCATCCAACTCGCCCTGCTCTCAGGATCCAGATCTCCCAGGAAGGTAGAGCTCTTCCAGGGGCTTGTGTCCTTCCTCTACAAGGTCACAAACAAGCGTGTCTGCTCCCCATTACTACACAGGCTTGGGGCACAGGGCTGCTTTGGTCTGTCTTACTCCTTCCTTGCTGCATGCAAGACTCTTGAGGAGTCGAACAGTTTGCTGAACTGAGAGGGCTCAAGAAAGGATGAGAAGGTACAATTCACCTAACCTTGACATACAGGCAAAGTGAGACGTGTCCCCCAGAGATGTCTGGCCCAGATAATGTACTTTCTACCACATTAGGGCATCTTTAGGTAAGGTGTAAATGCATATTCAGTGTAGGTTTACCTTTGCTCTCCTCTCCTCACTTCATGACCTGAGCAGCAACTAATGAAGCTTGGAGGTTTTATAACCCAAACCCTTGCTACAGGTCTTGCAAAAGATTCAGAAGAGGAATTAACATGTGCGTTAGCCCCTGAATAAATTCCTTGTGACAGCTACAAGTTTCCAACCACTGCAATGCTCTTGAGGTCCAAGCTCTAACGGCTGCCTTTAAAGCAAAACCTTCATGCTGCTAATTTCAGCACAGATGAGACTTTTGTAACTTTTTAAGGGACTCGACCAGAGCAACTGTGCTGACAACAAGAGGGAATTATGTTCTTATGCACATGCAAGGGTCTCAAATGTTGGCATGCCAGAGCCATACAGAAAGCCGCATCGCAGCTGAAATAGAGTCTCATCTTTTGTTTAATTGGAAATCTCTGCCCATAACCAGCTGCTCCTATTGCCGAGACACAATAAAGACAGAAATCCTCAAAAATCCCTTGTATTCAGAAATTCAAGCTGGCATGTTATAACCCTTTTGCATTTCTCCAAACCACAGGCCCGAGGAATTCAAGGCCGCACATTCACATTTATTTACACATGCCTTCCTTGCCTAAAAATGTGAAAAACACATCACAAAAGGACTTACTTTTAAGCATCTGCCTTTAAACTCATGTCAGCACAAGGAGGATCAGCTGTTGGGACTGCCAGCCCCAGCAGACAAACAGGCTCCCAAAGTTGCCTTACCCTGGCTTTGCAGCAAGGCTTGGTCTGGGATCTTGCCTTGCTGAGGACACACTTCTATCCATCCATGTCTGCCCATTTCAAGACTTCCAAACTTATTTTTTTTTTATCCAACCATCAAAATACAGGCAGCAAAAAAGAGTATTTCTCAAAGCCTATGTCCTGAGCTTCTGTACAGCCACCTCTGCCATTCCCATCCGCATCCTTATCTTCCAGATGAGAAGTCTCTCTTCTGCCATAAGACAACTTCTCATTGAGGTCCAATCCAAGTGGGATTAGACCCCACAGGAGCCTCCTGGCCATCCTGTGCTTAGCTGATTGCTACTACAAGAAACCACATTTCCTAATCACATTGTAATTTATGGAGCTCACTCCTGGGTTTTTACCCGTCACTCTCCCTGTTGGCAGGTTGCCGCTGAGCCTTACACCTCTGATGGTTTGAAATCTCTTCCAATTTCCTGCCTGAATGCATTTGGAGCCAGTTTATATCTATTTTCTCGCGCCAAAGTTGGAGCTTGAGTAACTGCTCTTCTTTCTCTAATGCACAGGGAGTGATCATAACCATTCAATTTGTTAGGGTGGACAAACCAATATCTTCTAGGCTACTCAACAAAATAACATTTCCAGTGCCCTTCCAGTTTATATCCCTCTTTCTTGAGTAGACATGGCATACATTTTAGCTGGTTTTCCAGACAAATTTTTATCATATCTTAATGCAGTGGAATAATAATTTTTATATGACTATCTTAATCCCTGTGCTATAAACGTATTTAGAAATATATAATATTTATGGCTTTTGAGTAAAGCATTTATATGCTGATGAGTCATTATATAAGGGATAACTTCCCTTCTACTCCCTGCTCTGCTCCTCATTACTGTGCCTAGATCAGTATCTGACCAAAGCTTTTTTTCTCTTCAACAGTGAGCATTGAGTAACCAACAAAATTTTCACCAGCTGACAGGTACCACAGACCAGCTGATGCCTGAATTAGTGTCCAGGAATCTGGTGACACCTTACAGGTTTGAGTCAATTCCCCTTTAGATCAGACTTAATAATTTAAGCTTTGGATTGAAAGGCCTCTCCAAATTCTGAAATGACCTGTGGATACTGCCAAAAACCGATGTCATGTTTGCAGGCCAACTCCTTCCTGCTGAAATCCTGTAAATTGCTGCGTTGAGTGAGACGTGAACAGAGTCTCCCAAGAATAGTGAGGTAGGAAGGCTGTCGTCCAAGTATAATAAGAAAATTACATTAGTCTTTCAGGGGAACACTTACCTCCCCAGTTCATATGCTGTGTAGAGATTTTAATAAAGTAGAATATTGCAGAAAAAGTTGTTTCATTTCATCTGTTTCATGTCAAAAAAATACTACAGTGAAACAGCAGAAGGCAGAGAAAAAATTCCTGCCTGCTAATCTGTATTTTTCAGTTCAGCCTGACAGCAGTGTCCTCAGTCAGAGCAGAGCCCACCAGCTGCTCCATGGCAGACACAGCCTTGCAGAGGCTCCACATCATGTGCACACACCTGACTCACTGACCAAAAAGCCACACATTTGTCTGCAGCCTTGCACGGCTCCACTGAATCACTGCAGAGGTCCCTCCTACCCCCAGAGGAGGCACATGGCCCCTCCTGCACTCCAGGACACTCCCAGCCCTGTGACACCCCCACCACGTGCTAACTCCTGCAGAAATTCCACATCCCTGGAAGTGTTCAAGGCCGAGCTAGATGTACCTTTGGGAAACCTCATCTAGCAGGTGTCATCCCTGCTCATGGCCGGAGGGGTTGGAACCAGATGATCTCCCTTCCAACTCAAACCATTCTATGATTCTGTGAAAGCCAGGGTGCTGCTCTTGACTCAGAAACAACCCCCAGCCTTACAGCCTGACTCTTGCACAGCCCAGGGAAGTCACATCTCACTTTTGTCTCCCGTAGTGGTTTATCTAACACGTGAAAAGTCACGAAAGGACCAGTGAATGAGCTCTGCTGAATGGATCTCAGTGCCTGCCTCTGGCTCTGCTTACAGCTGCTCTTCATCTCCATGGTGATTAGAGACAGGTCTGAAGTGGCAAATCTGCCAAAAGGCCCAGCGACACACACCGAGGAGCGTAATGAGAAAATGAGTGTTCGGATCGAGGAGCAACGTGACTTTTGCAAGAAATAAGTGCTGGAAGAACCGAAAAATACATTAACCTGGGTAACACATGAGGTGTCAGTAGCTACTGATAGAGCTAATGGACTTCTATTGCTTCCTGAGCACCCCAAACTCCCTGATGGCACACTAGTTCTTGAAGAGCACCTGAGGGATCAAAGAAGCACACAGGTCTTTTGGGATATGTCACCACCATGTTCAAAATGGGTTTCAATCACTGTCCCTGCCATGATGTGCTCATTGGAGACCATGTATACCTGATCAGGTGCCACCTGTCACTAAATACCTGTATTTCCACTCACACCTACAGAACATGGGCCAGCTTGGGCTGTAGAAGCTGCCGTCATGCCTGGACAGAAAACAGTGCAGAGAGCAGGTGGCACCAGCTTGGGTATGACCCTCCAATGGGACTCCCCAAACCCAACTGGTTTGGGTCCCCACAGCATGAAGGACCAGCACACCTACTTCAGGACCATCTGCATTTCTCCCCACATCATGTCTTGTCCTTTCTGGGAGGCACAAAGGGAGCCTCTGACATAAGGAAGGTGACAGAAAACAAGGCTGCTGCCTGATTTGCATGGTTGGATGGCACCAAATGAAACACATGGTGCTGTGGAGTTTCAAGCGAGAACTGAGCAAGGCTTAAAAAGACAAAGGGAAAAAAATAAACCATCAAACAACTGGATTTTCTCTAATCAGACAGATAATATTTACAGCCTACGGGGTGGTGCCAAAATATTTCAGGAAATGCCTAAGCCGGTCTGAATAAAAGCTCAGGAAAACACATTATTTAAGGACAGCAACTACAACAGTAAGAATGAAAGCTTTCCACCCTCTCCCAGCCTCCTTACACAATTCAAAATGATTGCCATAGCAATTATCAAGGCTAAGCTCATTTTGCAATCTCCTCTGCAAATTAAGTTCTGAGCTGAGCACGTAAAAGACCAGCATAAAAACCAAAGGAATCATGTAAACTGGAAGGAGCAGAATCAATGCCTGCTCTGCACAGACAGTACACTGAGGTCTAATCCATCCAGCTCAATTCCTGCACCGTGAGACTTGAGCTTTATTTGAGCTATTCCTTCCAGTAAAGGCATAAACATCATGCTTGAAAAACCACAAAGCCTTTGGCCCATTTTTCAGAGTAATCTACCAGCTTTGACTGTCTGCCCTGGACTTACCACAGAGAGGAGCGGTCCAGGAGGAGGGCAGAACACAAGCAGAGTTCCTGGGAAACACTGGAGTCCCATCGCTTTTTTCCCAATGAAAGATTAGTAGAAACCTCTGTATCTTTTCCCTTGCACAACCACAACAAATCCCATCCTGGAAGTATTTTGTTTCCCCACGCCCCTCTCAATTACCAATTACATCTACAGACGCAGAAAACCACAGGTCCTGCAAGGATCACGTGTCTGTTTTGTTCCATTTGTGCATTCAGACCAGACCTGTCTCTGCAAGTCTCTCTAGTGCACCCAGAACCAGCCACAAGCAACAAGTGCCCAGACTTCCAGAAGAAAAATCATGGAAACTATTTCCAAAGAACATACTAAACCAATTTATTTCTGGTAACTGGAGTGGTGTCATTGTTACCTGCTCAGGCTTCAGGCCGGGGGGGACCCACGCGTACTCTTCCAAGGCACAGCCTGAGTCGTCATCAGAAGTTGAATTCCTCTGGAAGTCAAACATGAGCTTCGTGACCGTCTTCTCCATCTCCAGAGGCATAACTGTTACGATGTGCTCTTCCTGGGAGCACTTACAGTGAAGGCAAATCTTCCTGCAAGGTGAAGAGAGAGGAAAAAGAGGAGATGCTCTGGTGAGCTACACTTTAAATAAGCAAAGCAGGTCCTGCCAGCCACTGGCTTGAAGAAACTAAACTCAAGCCTTTCTTATGCTCTTACAGGATTTGTCTCTTACAGGGAGGAAATAAAAGTCTGTATTTGCTGTAACAACATTTGGCAATCTGGCTAAATCAGACTGCCCAATGTTCGGGGATATGCAATTGCACCTCGAGGAGTATTTCCAGGGGCCAGCACAGGCAAGAGCCATGCACCTGCCTGGTGCAGGTTAACATGCCAGCTCTAATTGCGGAGTCGTTACCCAATTTAGGACAGCTGAGCACTTTGCTAATACGGAAAATGGTGGATTGACTGGGAAGCTGTGAATGACAAGGCTCTTTAGCATGCTGATAGCATAAATTTGCTTATTAAAGTAGCATAAAAATTGATTATAGTCTGAACATATAAAACTAAATTAAATTAAGGGAGGCTACAAAAACCACAGTCACAGTACAATGGAATCTTAACCACCCTGCTCAGCAGCACTTGCTGCAGCTCAGCAGAATATAGAGGAAAGCACATGAAGACCTGAAAGAACAGTCCACAGGCTGCAATTCAAGTCATTAGCTTAATTCACTGCAAATATCACTTATTCTTAACACTTCTTTTAAGGGGCTGTTCCTGCAGCTGGTGGCCTGTGAGAGGTTTTTTTCACAGACTTGAATCTGAGCATTTATCTACAGGGCTGCAAGGACAGCCTAGAACTACAGAACGGTTTGGGTTGAAAGGGACCTTAAAGACCATCAAGATCCAACACCTCGTGCCATGGGCAGAGAAATCTTTCACTAGATCAAGTTGCTCAGAGCCCCATCCAACCTTGCCTTGAACACTTACAGGGATGGGGCATCCGCAAGTTCTCTGGGCAACCTAGTGCCTCGTCGCTCTCATACTAAAGAATTTCTTCCTAATATCAGCTCTAAATGTACTCTGTTTCAGTTTAAATCCATTCCCCCTTGTCCTATTATTACATGCCCTTCTATAAAGTCCCTCTCCAGACCTCTTGTAGGCCCTCTTCACATACTGAAACACTAATAAGGTACTCATAAGGTCACCTCAGAGCCTTCTTTTCCCTGGGCTGAACAATCCCAATTGTCTCAGCCTCTCCTCATAGGACAGATGTTCCATCCCTCTAACCATCACAGCCCTTCACCAGGGTAACAGTGAAGGACAAACCTGGCTGAAAACCTCCCTGTGACAGAAAAAGAGGTTAAAGGGAATGCTGATAAATTGGCTTCTATTTCTGAAAACTCAATGCTCTTCCACACGCTGGGTCAATGGTATCTATTTTAACGCAACCACACAGGATTCTGAATTAATTTGCACCTAATGAAGCGCCACTGACTTCTGAGGACTGAGATAAGATTTCACTTGGGTAGCAGAAGGGAGACATCTCAGAAATAATAAGGTACTATAAAAAAAGCAAGGGAAAAGTTACCGCTGCCACTTGAAGGTCTCTCTGCTCTGTGGTAAAACAAAGGAATCCAGAAGAAGCAACAGTTAAACCCAGGGGCTGGAATATTCAAACACCTTTCCTTCTTTTTCATCCTTGCATACAGGCCAGCTAAACATACCAGCAGTCGGATCCAGCCTCAAGTCTGAATTTCCATTTGGCCATTACAGCACAAAAAATGCACTCTAGCAAAAGTCAAGAGGCTCCGTTAAGTCAAGCCAGGGAGATTTGCCAGATTTTCCCATTTCCTGCCTTTCATCAGATCTAAACCACACAGCAACCCCCACACACCCCAGTGTCTGGTTTGCGTCCAGTCAGAGAAGAGAGTCTTGGCATCGCCTCTGGCTGTTTCCTTAAAAAATAATCAAGGTACCATTTCATGTGAATACTTTAATTAATCAGCTACCGTGGAAGAGTGCTCTGTCTCAGCAAAGCCACTGGTGTCATTGCTGTTTTCCTCTCATTACACGATACGTTAGAAACAGCTCAATGGGCAACAAGATGTTAAGAATAATTCATATCTCCACAGCCCCAGATTTAGCATTAGAGACAGTTATTCTAATGGAGTTTGGACTTCCTAGCCAAATTTTAACTTTTGGGACATTGATCACAAGATTCAGGGGGGGACAAACCCAACACTCCAGGCTTGGATAGCAGCAATGCTGGGAGCATGAGAGCTCCAAAGGGGAAAAAGCCAGCCTCCAGGTTTCTGACTCCTTCCCGCTCTAGACACATGCTGTCCAGGAGATGAGAGATGGCAGGAGAGCACCAGAGGTCTTGGCTTTTAATAAATGAGATAAATCAGGAATTGTAATAACAGTGTCAAAGAGTGAATAGGTGAGACGTATGATCAAGTAGACCCCCGAGGTCATTCCTACCACCACCATCCCACAGCTCACCCCACATACAGCCTGGAGCCTGAGGACTGAGTCAAGAAGCTGATTTACCCCACTCTCCCTCCTGCTCCATCCCAGGCAAGGGTGGCTTCCCTGGTGAGAAAAACAAAGGATAAAAACAACACAGGTAGCTTGTCTACTCAGCAGTGATGTCCCCAAGCCAGGACAACTTTGCACCATTAAAATTCGACCATCTCCAGACATGAGGTTTCTGCCACCTCCCTGGGCAAACTGTACAAAATTCAAGATCTTGCCTCTGAGATATGTATGCACTTCCCTTCCTTTCCCCTCATTAAAAACAGAAGATTAACAGCTTTAATTACAATTTTCTTTACATTAGGCTATGTTGTTTCATGGGAACAATACCAGTGTCCTAGGAGTGTCTTTCCCCTTCTATGATCAGGTTTCTGTGACTTCTTCACATATGTCTCACTTACTCAACTTTATTTTATCATCTTCCAGCTCACTATAATTAAAAATAATTCCCTGTAGTCAAAATTCAATATAAAAATGTACATTTCAAATGTGAGATGAAACCGAAAAAACCAATATTCCCACACCGCACTCAGAGCGCAGTGGTGTGGGGTGAGACGATGCACGTGCCAGCGCTCAACCGCGCGTGCACTGACCACAGTGACAACGTGCCATGGGTGCTGATGCCATGGCACAGAGCTGGTGGGTGTTGGAGAGGAGCAGTGCCATGGCTGGCAGCCTGCCTGGCTGCTCCTGTCAGCAACACCTTGTTAGTCATTAACACGGGATGAGCAAAAGAGCCTGGAGATGCCCAGCGTGCTGCACACCTTACTGCAGACAGGGTGAGGTGGCACCTCCTGCAAAGGGAAATCCATTAGCGTGGCTCTGGCCAGACACAAGCCTCACCTCACTACCACCACCACCAAAGCTTCAGCAACTGCAACTTCTGCTGCCTGTGCCACCCCACACAACTCGAGACGAATGTGGGCAGGTGTTTTTTAAGCACAGATAAATTAACACAAATCACTCTCTGGAAACCCCATCTTCATTCCTGTGCCTTCCCACCTTGCTCTCACCCCAGAGAAAAGGTCTGCAAGCTTGTCTCAGGGGAGTACCTGCCTGGTGACACTGAGAGATCTCCAGTATCAAGAAGAACACAAGGTTGGATATGTTACTAAAAGCTGGGGACATCCTGAAGCACCACGTAGTTCCAGGAGCTGAGAGCTGTTGAGGAGAAATCCAATGAAGCTGTGCTTCCCAACAAAGCAAGGAGAGCTGACAGCACGACTGGCTCTGGGCATGGAGCTAACTAAAGGAGCTGTTATGCAGGAAAGAAGAGAGGAAAGAAGAGTGGGAGCCAGCCAAGAGCCAGGCTGCTGCAGGAGGCACGGGCTGGGGAGCATCAGCAGGGCTGCTCAACACAGAGCTGCACACAGAGCTGTCCTGTAGCAGGGCCAGGACGGCGGGAAGCAAAGAGGGAGAAAAAGAACATTTCCTGGTGTCAGGTTTAACTGGAAAGGAGCCTGCCTCGAATTGACTTCACATGGTACAAAGCAGTAATGGCTCAAGAGCAGACCAAAAAATTTCTTCTCCTCAAGGCCAGCACTTCATGTGATGAAGTTACAAGATGGATGTGCTTTATTTTGCAACAGCTGCTGTTACGTGGTGCTCTTGGCACAACGGTCAGTCCTCTCCTCTGAGGCTCTGACCTCCATCCTCAATCACATTCACCACCCCACACCAGCACTCTTCTCTCTATGGAAGGGAACAGGAAATCTGAAGCAAACAGGACCCAACACACCAATCAGAGAACCTGGCTCCCGAATCCCTCTCACTTGGGATGCGAGATCACTCTCCCAGCCTGCATCTGCCTACGTACAGCTTGACTTGAACCCAATTGACCCGTGAGGTCTCTGGGACAAGGCAGTCCCTTGTTGTACACCGTGGTTAGCAAAGTGTAGCCTCTGCCATCTCTGGAGCCTCCCACAGCCCTTTCATCACAACAATGGCACCAACAATGAGCTAAACCACACTGAAAACACCAGTGCTGTGCAAGAGGCTCTGGAGAGAGCTGCGAGCATGACCCCAGCTTTCTGAAGAGAGATGAGCTCTCCCTCTGGTGAAACACTTGCAGGATCTAAACCGGGAGAGCAGAAGCAAAGCTAAGAATCTGGGTAACAGGGCTGGGGGCACAGCCTGAAGACAAGGAGAAGAGGTTCCTTGCAGAAGAGCCATGTTAGCAGGCCTCTCCCAGTGAACAGCCTGTGAGTGTTGGGGTCTGGTCTGGCACAGACAGGATGGGACTCCCTGGGGTTGCAAGGGCAGCACACCCCTGCCTGCAGGAAAAGCTCCTGGTCACAGGGCTTTCCTAACCCTTCCAGCCTGGTGGGTGGGCATGTAGAACTCAGCACAGCAAACAGCACCAAGGCAAAGCCTGCCCAGGTTGGGACCCGCAGATATTCTAAGGAGGAGCAGTGCAAGAGCCCAACCCCTCCTGGCAATAGGGAGAGTGAAGGCAGAGTTTAAAATTGTGGCAGAAATGTTAAAATTCCTCTTGGACAAAGAAGGAACTCGGTAAACAGCCCTTATCACCCACCAGCGCTGCTTATCTCCTCTTCTCACTTGTTTCTTCTGGGATGGAAATAAATGGGCTGTATCAGGGAGCAGCTCTGTCTCCAGACAAAGCAAGAAGCAGGAATGACACAGCCATGCTGGGCCATGCAGTGTCACTGCCACGCTCTGCAATAGAGGATTTGCATGTATTTGTGCACACATTGACATGTAAGATTTGGAATCCCTCAAAAAGCAATTGTCTGGCTGGCTCGGATGGGGTGTGAAAATGCAGACAGGCAATTCCCTTCCTTACCTGGTTTAAGACATAACCCGTCAGCTTGATTTCCTTCCAGCGTTGTGCCATCACACTGATTGCACTGAGGCTTTCGGGTCAGCCATGACACAGTAAATCACAAAACCACCAGACTTCTCAGAAAAGGGAGAGGCTGAGGATTTTGGGCAGCTCATGCGACCCCTGAGTCCCTTAACAGGGGCATCTTAATATCGCTGTCTGTTATTTCCTCCCCTCATTTGAGAGCTAATGATGCATCTTCCCATCCCAACTCAGCTCCAATTACACAGACGTTTCTCCAGACCCCACAGGCAGGGCAAACATTTACCTAAATGGAGAAATTAACACAGTCTTTCACTGTCATAGAGAGAGCCCAACAGCTCTTCTCCAATATCCTACTCCACAGGCAGGAATCTGAGGTGTGGAGCAGCCATGGCTTCCCCACCGACTCCCTGAACATCAGCTTTATCAGATGAGCCCCAAGCTCTTATGTTCGAAACAGAGTTTGGGATGAAGTTCTGCCTCCTTCTCCAACTTCTCTAACGCTGTATTTTGAATCAAATGAACCCAGTAGCCCCCAGTCATCTGCTGCCCATGGCCCCAGGTCCTGTGAACCTCTGTGACATCTCTCTGGACAAAACATTTCTGTAACTTCCCAGCTCTTCCAATCACTTCAGCTGAAAAAACCCCGAACTATCAGTGGGAATGAACTGCAAAGACTTTTTGCTGCCTGGGCTGAAAAGGAAGCTGAGCAAAAACTTTTACCTGCCCAACTCAGGTGCAGGAAAAGGACGTAAAGTAGGAATGAACACCTACAATTACAGCAATTCAAAGTCTGAGGACAAGGTGCCCTTGGTGGCCTGCAAGGACAGCCAAGGAAGGCTCACTTGACGTAACATGCTGTGGGAACAGCTGGCTTGACAGATCAACATCAGGTGGTAGCAACAGAGCAGGCAGAACAGTAATGCCAGGAAGCCAAGGAAGAGAGAAATAATCCAGCAATCAAAATGCTGCATCCTACAGATGCAAGTCCCCCAGCCCACTATGGGCATAGGAGAACATTTGCAGCCACCCATTTCCATTAAGGTCCACAGCAGATAGGGAAACACTGAGAGGATGGAGGAGTTGCAAGTCAAACTCTTCTCCGTCTTCCCCATTCACCTTTTCTACCCACTCTATTTGCTCGAGGCAGTGTTGTTTTATTTTTTTCCAGTGTTGTTTTATTTTTAGCTCCCCCTTGACCTCTGCAGTGCCAACAGCAGCAGTTGTGAAGGCATCCAGATGACACTAAAGCTTTTGTGACAAACACCATTTCCACTCCTGGAAAAATTCTCTCTGTACATTGTCCATGGTTGATCTCAGGCTGGAGACTAATTTTATTTTTGAGACTCACTCTTTACCATTGCAAAAGCTATTCTTGCTTAATTAAGAAAAAAAAAAAGAAGAAGAAAAAAAGAACTATCCCCAGTATTGCCAGCTGCAGTCAAAATGAACAAAAGCAGTCTCTGAGGATTTTCCAGTTGCTCTGCCTTCATGATGAATCAGGGCCATCCATTTGTGAAGCAGGTGGAACACCTGCCCATGGGTCCCCTCTGCCCTGTCCCTAAACCACTGCTTCCCCACAGCCAGGAGCAGACTCCGGGCTGCTCCTAATTCTGCTGACTCTGGTCTGAGGCCCCACATGGCAGAAAACAACCATCAGCACACCAGAGGAGACAGATAAATTAGGACAAAACACAGCACAATGCACAAAATCCCAAATACCTCATCTGGTCTGCCCTGGTGCCCTCTTAGGAAAAAATGAATCACAGAACCACAGCCCCAAACTGTGGCCAGACCTCACAGTAACACCCCAGGATAAATTCGAACATGACCAATCTCTCCAATCTGTGGCTAAATCACAGGGGGGCAACTGGGTTTCCCCACAGGGCATTTTGGGGAGCTCAGGTGCACCTCAGTGAACACAGGTCCATGGCTGGGCTCCAGCTGCTCCTCCTGAGCTGGGTAAGAATCCCAGGGTGTTGACCCGAACCATACTGGCAGGCTACTCCCATGAGCTGCAACCCCGGACATGAACCATGAAAATTCTGATGCATAAAGATGAGATTGTTAAATTAAGGGATATTAATAACTCAGCAGCTCTCAGAAGAGCCCTCTACTTGGAGGTCTCAGGGTATTTCATAGAAGATTCAATAATTTTTTTTTAATAACAGAGGTTAGACAGAGGTGGGCAAAGTGCTACACCCATGTGAGCTCCAGACCCTGCAAGTGAGAGAGAGAGAGAAGAGGCAAAAGAAGCTGCAGTGAGCCTCAGTCTGTTGCCCAGCCATGCTACCAGGAGAAAAAATGTCCAACAGGCTGCTCTGTCACATCCGAGACGAGGGAGGCAGCCTGCCAGCTCACAGGCTTACCACTACTCTCAGCATGTTTATATTAGGGGGGTTTTTTTACCCCCTTAAAGGTCTAGCTCTCAGCATACAGAAACAATAACAACCACATATTTTTCACTGGTCATGGAGAAATGCAAATGACTAGCTTCCAAGCTGAAGAGAAGAATAGGCTGCAAAACAGCGGAAACAACCCTGAAGCTGGTGCGCAAGCAATGCTGAAAACAATCTCACGGTTTTGAAAGCCAGCAAAAGGTACAGAATGGGCGAGCTGTGGACACCTCAGAGGGGTTTGGTGTCCCACATGGCAGGACAGCCCCAACCCCAAGGATACCAGGAATCAACGGGGCCCCAGGCTGACAGGGATGGGGAAGGTAGCAGGGGAACAAGTACAGCAGAACTCTGCCAAAATCTCCCTCTGGGCTCCCCATCCAAGAGTCAATGTGGGTCTGTGTGACAAAGCCCTGTCCTACACTGAGGGTTATCTTGTTAAATTTTACTTACACCATTGGGTGAGCTGGGGGGCTCTTTCTGCTTTGTTCTTAACTGAACAAAAAAATTCTCTCCAAGTCTGGGGTTCAAGCAAGATTTAGGCTCTCCCCCTGGATCCAAACCCAGTTGGCCACTGAGAATTCTGTCTCTGTTTAGCATGTGGATCCTCACGGTCCTCTCAAGTTTGCGTAAGCCTGGGCTCTTCACAGGCAGTATTTTCCTTCCTGCCCCTCTCTTTCCCCCATCCCATTCCAGGCTCGCAGCCCCACTTATCCAGACAGGCTAAGCTAAGCAGGCTCCCAGCACCCTGCCTCAGGGCTGGCTCTACGTGCTGTTCTAAGGGCCTTCAGCAGTTTGTATGTGCAGCATGACAAGCAGAAACCATGGGAAGCAGTAAATACGCTGCAACCCCAGCATCTCCAGGCCGTATGTGCTGTAAAGGACAACGAAAAAACCCGGCTGACAGGCTAAACTCTCAGAAGTGGGATGAGCTAGGCTAAAAATTGTCATTATTACAAAAGTTAAGGCTTAGACAGTGTCCCTCGAGACAGGCAATATCGACCTGCTTGTGAAAACAAACACTGCCAGCCTGATCAGTGCCTGTGCTGGCTAAGACCGAGCCAGGCTGCCAACAGCAAGTGGGCAAGGCTGGGTCATTCTGTTCAGCTGAGTCTGGCTGGTAGAAAACACTCAATGGGAGGAGATAAAAATACGAACCAAAATACAATCTTGTTAGCTGGAGATAGTTTTACTTTACAAATCTTTATCACAGGCTCAAGCTGGCACCCTTATAAACACAACGCAGTGATGCGAGACATGTAAGTGCTCCCACAGTAGGCGAAATAATCGCTGAATGAAAATAAGTCAGATAAGTTACCAGATAAGAGAGCTAAAACTGAAAGGATGACACTGCATCTGGTGTGAATAATTATTTTGGCATTATTCTGTCCAGCGCTAATCCTCGACGGCTTGAAAAGATTCAATCAGCATTTAGCACCGCCAAAGAATCATGACTAGAAAACAAAGAGTAACTGGATTAAAATCTTTCTACGGTCACAGGTCATGTCTGTGTCACATCTGGTTAAAATGTTCCTTCAAGGGACAAGAAAAAAAGGAAATTGGACTTGAAAAGATTGCAGTGAAAAACATAACCCCCAGCTTGCAGTTCTAGACGGTTTATAGTTCAGCATTCTAGTGTGAATAAGAAGGATGTAGAAAGATTATTACTTTAAAACTTTCTATCCTCAGGAAGGCAAAACCACCACAATAAATATCTGAACAGCAACGTCCTTATTCACAGCCTCAGTGTGCACGCAGTCTGCTCAAAAAAGGTGCTGAGAACACAGGCTACCAGGAGCTGCATTTACCAGAGCAACACAATTAACACCGAGAGAGGAGGATTTTTTAATTCCTATTACAGCCAGCTGAGCCTTCCTGATCATTTCTAAAACGCGAAGTCCATTATGGTGTCATCAGCGTTTCTCCCTGACTTCCTGCGGCTGCAGAAATGCAATTTAACAATTAACCTTTTATATCCATAAACACAGAGAACAGCAAAGGCTGGAGAAACAGCGCAGCCCCTCTCGGCTCATCACCACCAGCACACTGAGCAAAGTTAGCACGCAGCTGCTCATTCCTCCTCCCTTCCACTTCGCATCCCTCCTAAAAATCCACAACAACTTTGAAGTCGCGGGAAAAAAAAGGCGGTTTTTTCTTACCTGTTCCCACTGACGGCGACAGCGCGGGAGGAGAGGATCCGTCGGGTTTCCGAGCTGCCCTAGCTGTGCCCGTCGGCTCTGGGCTGGTGGGCTGCTCCCAGGAGCAGCGGGAGCACCGCAGTGTCATAAAGCATCCCGAGCTCCCCGGCACAGCCCAGCGCCAGCCGCCACACGGGGCTGGGTCGGAGCCTTTCACAGGAGGCACGAACAGACCCCGGCGCGTCTCCCAAGGAAACCTGCCGTGGAAAAACGTGCCATCCCTGCCCCGCGTGTCCTAAGCTTTCGCTTCTATTGCCTCGCTCTGAAATCCAGCTCCGGAGGGTGCCCCCCTCTCTGCTCCCAATCCGAACGAATCCAGCAGCTCCCCCCCGCTCCAGCCTGCCTTTCACTAAGTGACCCTTGGAGGTGGCAAGAGGATGTCCAATTTGCTCGCCGAGCGCGAGGCATTAACGAGGAGCGATGCAGCCCGTGGAGAATAATTGGCGGCGCGGGAGCGGCGCGGGGCTCTGCTGTTGCATTGCTCTCCTCTCCTGCATGTTAATGAGCAATGATGTCAGCAAGCCAAAGTCACCGCATCCCATCCGGACCGCCGGCCCGGCCACCCGCCCGTTTATTTACATGGAAATCAGCCCGCTCTTCGAAATCAATAAATCCTGTAGGCTGCTTAGGCAAAGGGAGAGGGAACAATCCTCCTCGCTGGCTTGCGTGTGCGCGTTTCAGAGAGTTGGCTCCGCACCAGCAGCCCAAATTGAATGGTGTGAAGACACTAATTATCTTCCCCCAACTATCATCTTATTTGATGCTGACCGAACCTCGACTTGCTGTCAAACTTCAGGCACCGTTTCTTAGGTACACAGGCTATTAACGCAATGATCTGCTGGCTCCGAGCAACGTATCATTTTTCTCCTGGCTTTCAATGCCCTCTTAATTATTTTCTGCAGCCATTTGCTATGATTCCCTACTGGTTTTTAGACGCAGCATGTTTGTGCACCAGCAGGGCTAAACATTCTGGGAAATACAAGTTATTAGAATGGCATTTTGGTCACTGCATATTTTAATACATTTTCCTTCATACGGCCACAACAGATGAACGATTCACACCTCTTAACTGGGTCTCAGGTGAGTACTGCGAGCCCCAGGAATACATCACCGCAATGGGAATGCTGAAGCCTCTTTCCCGTGTTTCCCTCCCCTTAGAAAAGAAAATGCAGAGAAGGAGGTATGCTGCCAAATCTCTTCTGCTGCTCTTAAAGTCCGTTGCTTGGGAATTCGGTGGTCGCAAATGAATCTCTCACTCAAGTCAGCTGGAGAAGAGCATACTTCCCAGCATTTGCATTCGCAAAAACTGAGTGGTATTCAAAAATCTAGTTTCTGTGGACTCAAAAAACCACTCAAAGCAAATATGCACAACTTGCCCAACAAAGAGCACTTCTCGAGGAATACATCTGGTCCAGGTAGCTGGGCTCATGAACTGCAGATCGAGATGGAGCTTGAAATGCAGAATGAGCTCTGGGTGGGAGACAAGAAGCCGTGAACTGCCAACCTTTGGGATAACAAAGGGCATGAAGATGAGGAATGCCAGCCACGTGAATGCACACTATGAAACACAGAAGCCAAGAACTGCTGACCTTTTGGGTAACTCCACATTTCAGAGCTCTTGATTTTGGCAATATTAGCTATGTTTACGAAACACAAAAGGATTCAGAAACTACAGCTGTGAGTCTTTCTGCAGCCTCAAATGCCTTAAATTATTATTATTAAAGCTCATAAATTAGGTTTCATTACATGGAATTACACTCAAAATCTCAACAGTGATATCTTCAGCTGGGACAGACTAGCCCAGCTCCCAGTCAGAGCCTCCCCAAGCTACTTGGCCAAGTGGGGCAAACCAAGAATGTGCAGACATCTGAACTGGCTCAGACAACTTTAGACAAAAGGAAATATTATGGGGCATTGATTACATACTTGAGCATTTATAGATCCTATTATTATTATTAGTTTCCCCCCTTTTTTGTCTTCATTTAAATTACATCTTTGGCTTCAAGTCCAGGAGCTGAGAACTGACCCTGTTACTACATCCAGCCAGGTCAGACCTTCCTTTCAGAGAGGAAGGCCTTCTGCTGGAGACAGTTGCAGTGCCAAGGATGGTCCTGCCCAACTCCTCCTTGTAGTTGTTGCTCCAACTACACAGAGCAACAGAACCAGCAGTAAAAATCTCCTCCTGATCCTTCAGCTTTCTAAACTGGTCCATTTTGCCCCTTCCAGCTTGCGTCACCACTGTGGGCAAGCTGTCAGCGTGCCTCTCTACGGTTAACATGACATGGCCCCAGGATGATTTATTTTTCCTCTTAAACTCAGAACACATTCATTACAATACAAAGGAAATGAGACAACACAGAATCAGGCAAAAACAAATAAAGAAGTTTGCTCATAAAATTATAATGTTGAGCAGAAAAGCTGTAGAGCAGAAATTACCCATGTTCCCTGGAAATGGATTGCTAAAAGTGTGCAGCAGTGACTAAGAGGTTCACTGGGCACAAGGAATATGAACCACTCTGTACAGTAAGTCTTGTAGGCACTAATTTTCACAGAACACGAGTAAAATGTCTGACTTTACCTGCATTAGCTCTCAAGGAGCAAAGGCCCTTCAGATACAAACATTTTGGAGCAAAGTGTCTAACAGTGCTCCAAGTGTTGCTGGAGCAGGACCATCAGCCAGCCTCACACCCAGGGGAAAGGATGGCAGGGCACAAGCCTGAGTATCCAATCCCACTTCTTGTACAACGTGCTTTATGTAACAATCCACAGAGGCTTCCATCACCTTGCACCAGCCTGACATGATCTCACCCCAGGGTGTGCCACAGTGTCATCCCCACACAACCAAGCATCCTGTAAGTGAGCTCTGCTTCACTGTTTTGGCCAACCGATCATCCTCAAGAAAGGGATCGCACCAGGGACTGCAAACTTTCAAGTGTAAGTTGATCCACAAAGATAAAATGGGAGTGAGACTCATGAGCTGAAGTAAAAGATCAGCAAGACCAACACTTACAACACACCAGCTGCAGAGACAGCTGTGAGCAGAAGAGCTTTGTCTCCAAACAACATGTATAATCGTCATTGCTCCTGGAAGACCTCTTGTTCCAATACTTGGAAATCTAAATATCCACTAAATCCAATGAACAGGCTCTTCTGAGACAAGAAGTCAGATTAGAAGCTGCCACGTTTGGACACACAACTGTCTTAGGGAAATGGAAATGAGCCCTTCCTGCTTTGAAAGCTGCTGCTTCGTTGGCAATTGCTCCATATCGTTACCTACTGCAAGGCTTATGAAAAGGTCATATGCTGGAATAACTCCAGAAGGCACACAAGATTTCTTGACGGATTCTGCACATTATGCAGGTGAAATGGGTGTTTCATTAAGCAGCAAGAAGAATACGGAGCCAGTGGAGCACATTATCAAAGGTCACGTGAAGGACTTGCTCCATGACAAGGATGGATGCTGACAACTGGCAGCAAGGAAGCAAACAATCAGAAGTAAAAAGCCACTGAAATAAAGAAAGATCAAGAGCAGGGAGCTCCCGTTCAGTGCAGAGATGCAAGATGGTTGCTTTGCTTGTAAATGTAGCCCTGGGTTTCTTTGTTGCCAATTTTAATGACAAAGAGCCAAACCCAGTCAACTTTAAACTTTCTGCCATTGCACAAACTCATTCCTATGGCTAATTTAACAAATTATTGTCAGAGCCCACATTTCATAAATGCTGTATTTTATCGCCTTGGTGTATTGATTGTCTGTCAATCAATAGGGCTCCATGTGACAATGTTGACTCTCCTTATGACAATGGGCTGCACAGCACAGCCACACACAGCGACAGCAGACTGGTGTCCTCAAGGTCACCAGGCTACTAACCTGATGAATGTCAGATCAAGCTGACTTTCTGAATTATTTAGTGAGCATCCTCTGCTGCAGCATGCCAGGGCACTGCACCTCACTGCTACCTTGGGATGTCAGAGAGGCTCCAGCCTCTGCCATCCCAAAATGCTGCCCATGGGGATGAAGACAATCCCCTGCACTGCATGCACCACCAGCCTGTCTGGGATCAGAGGGGTGGCAGGTGCCCCCCCTCACTGAGCCCGTTGTGGTTCACAGCAACAGGCACAATAACAAATTACTTTCCCATTGCTCTTTCTGACCACAGAACGCTGAATTGGATACTCACAGAGGTTTTTTTCTCCCTCGTTCCCACACTCACCCCTGTAATTTGCAGAGCAATCTCCACTTGCTGATCCAGCTCTCCCGCCCCAGTGTCAGGACAGGATGAGCCCACTGTGGTCCCTGGGCTTAAGGCAGGGATAAGCACCAAAATGAGAGGCTGAGAGGGCACAGCTTTGCAAACAACAGATGGGAAAGGCAAGGGGACTTAAAAAAGCTGTAAGTAAGCAGAGAGGGGAGATGACCCTACATGGCAGGGTAGAGCCCCACTCCTCCCAACCAAATGCCTGGCTCTTCAGGCAACACACGAGGATATGACCAAGGTATAGGGAAAGCTCCTTGGAGAACTGAGGTTATGAAATACAGGTCACAATTTTAAATGAGATTGAGCTCCCTTTTTCCTTTCTTCTTTTTGATCAAGGCAGCAGGCCCTCCAAACACCTCTCAATGCCAGAAACAGGCCTGTCTTATCTCAAGGAAAAATGGGATGGAGGGAGGGGCAGAGAAACCAACATCAGATGCAGATCATTAATCCCAAAACTTGGCCTCCTCCACTTTTCCTCAGGGCTGCCATTTGTACCTTCACAGGGCTGTTGCCTGAGACCGACCGAGACAGTCCCACTCCTCCTGCTGTCACTGCTGCTGCCTTCCACTCATTTTTGGCAGAGCCATGGGTAAGGATCTGTGCTGTCGGTTTGCAAGGAGGAATTTAGTTTTTAAAACACCACTGAGCCCAGCAGCAGCTGACGCAGAAGGGGAAGTACAGCCCATACGCACTGCGGCTGATTTTAGAAACAATTTTCTGTATTTCACCCAGCGAGACAAGCCTGGCCCCAGCTGGAACTCTCCAGTGCACAGCCAGAGCCGGACAGCCAGGCTGTGGCCATGAGCTCACCCTGTGTCCTCTGGCACCACTGAACCTCACAAACACAGGGATGACACTGCTGAGCATCACTGCCCTGCACCCCATCCCCTCCATGCCCAGACACCACAAAAGAACCCTCACCCACCAACTCTCCCCACCCCAGCACTACGCACCCTGGTGCGACACACAGAGCGCACTCACAGTGGTGTTTCATCAATCACTGTATCTCTTTCTCTCCCTTTTTTTAAATCACCTTAATGGAAGAAGCTTTAGAAAGCTTAACTCAAGTAAGGCTTTCATAGCCTCCAGCTTTAATTTGGCACTACTCTGGTTTTTACTTTTATGTATATGTTGAAATCAAATTTGTAACCAAAAGTACACAACAACCCGGATGCTCCTGTCGTTCTTTTCCCTTTGCTAGCCTGATAGGCTTCTCATCTGAAGACGTTTTAATAGTGTCCTTTAATGATGTCTACAAAAACCTCATTAAAACACTATCGTAATTTAAGCTAAATAAACTCAACATAGTTATTTTTGTAATCACATATTTTTCTTGGGGCCTTTCCACAAACAATAAAGTGTTCACTGAAAATATGTTACAAAAGAAACACATAAATCTTCAGCTTATCTGGTGGTATGTTTTCCAAAGAGCTAAACCTTTGATCAGCACCAAATTAATTTTCCATTTACACAAAACAGAAGATGTATTTTCAGGATAACTGACTAACCCTGCAAGTCTGCATTGACATGTGCCTTGGCAGCAGCTCAGGACTCCCTTGCTGCCACCCTTCTTGCTGCCTGATGCTGTCAGGGTTGCTGTCACATCAGATGATTTTTATTTTATTTTTTTGGCTTCAAACCTGTCTAACAGGGTGTTTCGGGTCAGTGGTTATGTCCTGAGGATTTCTTGTCTTCAGTCACTGAACTCCCCTCTGCACTCGCCAGGCACTGCCTGGTCCCACCACTAAGGCTGTGCATCCTCCAGGACCAGGGGGCTCGATTGTCTCTCTCAGAATCCTGGACGACTAACAAAAGTCTGGTTTTCACCTTCTTAAACCAGACTGTGCGCATCTCACCTCACTGCCAGCAGGACTTTGCTGCTTTCCTCGCCCTGGCTGGCACCATGTGAGACCCTGCACCCAGTCAGATGCCACAGACAGGTCCTGGGACTGCACAAACCTCCAGTCAAACTCCTCTGAAACAAGGTTTGAGATGACCACGTTTCTGCTCCTACGCAGGAGACACAGCTGCCTGCTCTTTACCAACTAAGAGAAAAGACATGATTGCTGCTTGCACCCAAACCACGTTAAATGCACAGTGAGGTGGGAAATTCAGCACTTTTGGATCCAGCCAATGCTCTTGTAATGTGTCAGGGAGGAAATCACACATGGTCATGAACAAAGAGAGGCTTCTGTGATGTCTTCAAGTCTTAAACTTCCCAGTATATCTGCAGATACAGGGAGATTAGACATAGTTAGGAATGCTCCTGGCTCCTCATCTCCCAGCTGCTCAGCGGGGAAAAAAGTGCCCAAATGAGTTTTTATTTCACATCTGAGAACAAGAAGTAAACCTGGATGATACAAAACCAGCCACTGCCAGCAGATGGACTGGCACGTTCTGTTTCAGTCCACGCCAAACTCCACCCATCACAAGACTTCTACAGTCAAGAAAACTTTGAATTAAAAAAACACCAAAACATAAATCCCTAAAAAAATTATGAAAAGTGGCATCTTGATTTAAGCTTTGAGAGTTTTCCCAGCCCCAGCCCTCTTAGAACCATGGTCCAGTGACCTTCCAGCAGTGAACAGAGCAGGTCATCGCGTCGTAAGCCATGGCGAGGTTCCCAGCCTGGCTGTGCCACTGGTTGAAACTGGATGGAGCTCCAGTGTTCCCCAGACAGCCTGGCACTGCACACACATGACAAGAGATGTTTGCTATGCTTCCCTTTCTTTTAATTAGTAATAACAACTTGTTTTTGTGGCTTGACATTTGTTCATACTTAGGAATAAACTGCTTCCTTGAATGATACGCTGCGATTACAATGGGCTTTCTGTGTTTGTGTTGGTTTTAGTAGCTCATAACAAACCATGAAATTCATTACTCTTGCCACAAGCACCCACGAGATGTGCCAACCAGGGTGTGATTTATACACAGCTCGACTCATGGAAATTAAAAGGTTTGAATGTTGCCTGCAAGAAGTCCAGGCTTTGAAATTTTATACATCTGCATTACAGAAAAAAAAAATCCCAGATGCAAACTACTGTATTGTTTTATCTGCCTAAGGACTGAACATTAAAGTCAGGGCAAAACCAATTCACTAAATATTAATTAAGCGTATAATTTGTACAGCCTTTTTACTGATAAGCCTTCTGGCCTGCAAGTTACTTCATTCTCATCTGTTTTTAGCCTCTCGGAAGCTATTAAAAGGAAGATATTTAACAGCAAAACTTCTCTGCTACAATATAATTCATCAAAGCATTCACAGTGAAAGGAATCACTAGAGAACAGCCTGTGCCTCACTATCCTTAATGGGAATGGGCTGCCACTCATACTCCAGTCCCATTTCTCCATGCCGTGTCAAGCCTTGTACATCAAACCCAATATACAAATCGCCAGCTCCATCAAGATCATTAGAGCCGCTCAGCCCGTCAGGGAAAGGTCAGCCCGTCGCTGGCTGATGCCTGCCTGCTCCAAACACAGCATCAATCACAGCCCTCATCAAAGGCGGCCACGGCGGCAGGAACGTGCAGCTGCAAACCTGCATCCCTTCCTCCTGTAACCTGTCACTCTCTAAACCTGCTTCCCTGGCTGTAAAACACAGTCAAGGCTTTTATCTTATCGTCATCTATAGGGAAATGCAACTATATCATCTGCTCTAGGAACAGGGGAGATCAGGACCTGCAGGGAGGGATTAAGATCGTATCAGAAGGCAGGCCAGAAGCACGGCCCCTCACTCCAGCACTGGCTCCTTCCTCTGCAGAGTCTGTCCCCACTCCCCTGGATTAGTCCAGTGCAGCTAGTGTCCTGCGAGCATCCGTCCTCACTGTGCCAGACCCAGACCCAGACCCACACACCTGGTAACAGTCCGAGGACCTAGGGAAGGATCAAAGCTATCCTGTAAGGAGAGCTGGCTGGCTCCATCATAGCCACACTGAGACATGGCTTGCAGATGTCCCCAGCCAGAGGACTTCAGGGATGTCCTACACTCACAGAGACAACATGCCAGGCTACTGCAGCCTGGCAGCAGCCTGAGCCTCAGCCGTGGAGCTCCCAGCTTGTACAAGCCCACGGGGGCATCCTGCCCACAGCTCCAACACCAGTAGGGGTGGAAAAATCTAATTCTTGTTGATTAACAGGGGGACACTAGCATTATGGAATGCTATGGCTCCCATCAGCTCATTAAACGCTGAAACCACAGGCCATTTCTTCCTCTTTTTTTCCCTGCCATGCTGTGCTGCATGCAGCATTATCTTCAAAGGGCGAAGCAAATGTTTGCTAAACATAAGCAGACTAAATACATCAGCCTTTTAGAAGCAATTATTGCTGCTAGAGACTTAGCGAGTCGCATTGTTTTGCGGCTCAGGAAGAATTTTGCTGGCTGCTTTGGAGTGGGGCTGTTCTCCAAAACAAGCACCCTGTGACAAAGCATAACCCCTCCCCAGGGAAATGAAACCCAGGTGGGCATCCAGGAAAGCGGTGCTTTCTTTTTGCTCAGCATTTAAATTACAGTGTCTCTGCAACAAAAGAACAGGCACTTGGGGGTCAGTTCGGCTGCTGCCAGTGGGCACACTGAAGGCAGGGTTGGCCAGGCTCCTGTGGGAGAGGGGTGAGAAAAACAGTGGATGGGTTAAAGCTGGGAATCTTCCTGTGGTGTGCCCAGACTGGAGGGGATGTTGCACAGATACGGAGCAAAAAACCAAAATACAGAGGAATGAAGGCAACAAAGAAAGTGCTGGGCATCACCTTCTTCCCTCCATCCAAAATGAGCTGGGAATTCTCCAGAGCAGAGTGGCTCACCTGGCTGAGATCTTCAGAAATATGGAGTTGCAGAGTCAGGGCAACATCTCCCCTTTCCATGGCCTTAATTCATGGCAAACAGCTCAACCCCCAAAATTCCTTCTCTGTACAAAGTGTGATCATTCCCTCATGTCAGTGTGTAGGGGGGCACTGTCAGGCTCCCTGTGGTACTAAGCACTTCAAGCGTATCTCAAAAAGACAAGCAACCGTGGACGGCCAAACCGACAGATGGGGGAAGGAGAAGGGAAGACCATGATACCGATGAGACCACTGTAATTAGTGTAATAAGCAGCAATTGCAGCCCAGCAGCTGCCTTCCCCTCCCTGCGCGTCTGCTGCACACACCAGCACAAACCATGGCCAAGGATTTTGACACTTGCTGTACTCTGAACATCTCTGCTGTGAAAAAAGTTTTGACTTTGGTAGTTTTCATTCTACATAAGACAGAGAGCAGAGCACTCACCTGCTTTCCCTGCCACTCCACCACCCCCTGAGCAAGCAGCGCCCTGGGCTTACAGGAGGGACATGAACTGGGTTTAGTTTTGATGTCAACTATGATTTTGCCATGCAACTTTGAACAAAACCTCATCTCCTCTATGTTGAGGCAAACCTGCCACACTGAACTTTCTGAAGTGCCTGACGCCCGAGAGATGAGCTGTTCTACGGAAAATGGCAAAACATGACAAAAATCATTTATGGGGGGCATGTACAACCATTCTCCTCTGATGGGTTTGTGTCCAATACTCTTCTCTGAAGCACCTAGAAGCTAAATCCCCTCTAGAAACAACAACAAAGTTGGCAGTGAGCATGCGGCACAGAAAAATCATGGGCAGGTTCAGCTATGCTCCTCTACGACCCTCATCCCTAACCACCAGTTTTATGTGCTGGATCAACATAGTCGGCACAGGGATTGCAAAACTGCTGATGCGACAGGCTACAGGACCCAAATTGCAAAAATATGCTGTGGCTTAGACTCAGACTAATTCTGAATAATTTCTGGTGCTCACACACTCCAGGAGGGAATGCGCTTCTCGCTTCCTTTCTGCTATCCCTCGGACTAACGAAGGTAGTCAAGGGAAGCAGCCAGATCCTCAGATTACCTGCATATTTTGGCAGGAGTTAAGGATTCAGTACCCAGCGATTTTTAGTGGGTGTTAGAACCTGGTTTAGAAAATGTCTGCTGTGAAGATATTCAGGGGTATGAGCTCCAAGCTCTTCATGCAAGGAACAGTTTCCTGCAGTGCTTAAGAAAATAAGAGGATGAAGACAATAAATAAGGACAAGCTTGGAAAGCAGAAAATGTTTATGTCCAGGAAATTTAACCCCTCATGAAAAAAAGAAGCCCAGGCTGGGCGCGGGACCTCAGAAGTAACTGCGAACAGGAGGTGTGCTCACTGTTTCCTGAACGACCAGTTAGGCAGCCGAAAAGCAAGCGGCAAGTTAATCAAAGGCATCTATGTGGGGTGGTACAAGGCATCGCTTCATTCAAAGTGAAAAACAGGACAGACCAGAGGCTGAGGTGCAATGAGAAGCTCTCTGTGCTCCATGCCTGGCAGGAACCACACCACTGCCGTGACTGCCATGGGGATCAGCCATCTCCTTTCTCATGTAAAGGACGGGGGAAAGGTATCAGAAAGCAAACAGCATGGTACAGTTAAACCTTTCACTTGCTGCTCTGCTATATGGTGCCAGTGGAAATCAATGGGGGTTTCAAGTACATAAATGATTGCAGAGGCATCCACAGTGAGTCTATTAACTAATTAGTAAAGATTAGCATTTATTTCATCCAACAGGCATTCAGTTAAAGGAGGTAGCTCTCTCTCTCTAGATGCCTCTCTTACACTTGTTAAGAGGTAGGACAAAGCAGTCTCCTGGTGACAGTAATACCCAGAGGAACTTTTTCTTCCCCAAGGGAGATGCCCTTGGGCACAGTCTGAGCAGTGCATGTCACCTGTGGCTGGACAGGGCCAGCATCACTGACCCGCAGACCCAAAGCCCAAATGTGGCAGACCTGTGCCACCAGTACAGTCTTTGACACAAGCCTGAGGCCAGTCTTGGGCTCACGGTACTGGTCTAGGAGAAGGTATCCTAAAATCTGACACATGACCCCATGTCATCTCAAAGGAATATTCAATCCATCTGCCTGCCACTGCATCAGAACTTCCGTTTATGCTGTGGGGAATCTAACATACTTTACCATTATCCTGTATCTGAGGATGCAATGGCTCGCAAATAAAAATATTTCAACCATTTAAGTAGTTTCCCTTAACAAATGTAAGCAACACTTTCAATTTCCAGTACCAGAGTAATTTAATATCTTCTATGCTATTAATGAAACAAGCATTAATGTAATTTTTATAATCAGCTCTAATCTTCCTGACATCATTCCACGCCCAAGTATAACTCACTCCGTAACTTGGAACCTACAGCTCATGTTGGATGAGGCCCCCAGCCACAGCCAGTTTCCAGTGCCCCAAGAACTCAATCTCTGCTAATCCCAGCCCTTTACAGCATCTCAGACCAGAGCAATCTAAAAAAAGGAGACATATGAAGTCACTTAGGCTTATCTCTCTAATTGCCTGCCTGCGAACCAGGGGTTCAGTGTCAGCCACTTGCACTCACATCAGACACGGCAGCCAGAAAATCAGACCTAAAATATTTACTGTGAGCATTCTGAGAACTGTAAGTGAAACTACTGAAATCCTGCTTACTGCTGCAACTCCAAATGCAACGCCAGCTATGAGGGACTCACCGGGTAACAAAGCCAGCGTTCATGCCTTCCCCTGTTTGCAGCCCTTTCCAGGTCTGTGGCTGTGTAACACAGACTCCAATTCTCTAGACAGCCTTCTTGCACTGCCCAGTGCCAACAGAGTGAAAATGTTAATGAATACCGTCCCATAAATATTTAATGCACATTTTCCTGTGAGTCCTGCTGTGATTAAATAGCCACCTCATTACTCAGGCCCATCTTTCTTTCTTTTTTATCTTTGTACAAAATACCAAGAGTTGGAACTATACCCATGCAATGAAGCTGTTGGAAACACCACTGCATAAACCAACACAACAGGGCAAAATCCAAACACAGATTTCCAAGGAATGTAAAGAGAAATCGAACCCGGTCAGAGCAAATATTTCCTCTCATCTACCTCCTCCCAGGATCAGCAGAGAAAGAAAAGCAGAGGGGACAAAAAAGCAATATTCCTTCTTCTTGAGTGCAGTTGTTTATTTGGTTTTATTGCCTTTTTCTATTGTAGTTGGAGGTCCTGGCCACAATGGGGTCCACTGCAGGTACCATCCAGATCTAAGTATCCCTGAGTATCACTCTGGGGCTGGCTTTGCTCTGACACCAACCCCTGAACAGCTGCAACAGAACTCTGCTGCTCATCTGCAGCTTGGAGGATGTCCATGATTTGTCCAAGGTTACACAAGCAATCCAGGACAGATGTGGAAGGGAACATGGATCACCCAGAGGCATTGCTACATCTGTGATGCTCATCCATGTTGTGCAAAGCACAGCTGACCACAAGATCCACCACAGCTGCATTTGCAATGTCACAACAATCATTTATGCACCATGATACAGAAATACTAGGGATATTGTTTTCTAGGCCACTAGAACTGATGTATTTGAGTCCTTCTCACCAAACCCTCAGCTGTTTTACAAACCAAACTGAGCTGCAATTCCCCTGGGATACCCGAGAGCACAAGAATAACGCTGAGCACCAAGAGTCAGCCCGGGCTGGCAGCACAGGGTTTGGGGTTTGTGCACGCTGCCAAACATGACACGTGGGATTTTGAGAGCTGCCATCCAAGCACGTCCCTGCTGGAGTGAGTGCCGGTGCTGGAGACACGTTTGTGCTGCTCCCTGTGGTTCTGCTTTGCAGAGCGATACTCTGAGCCATGGGAAACGTTTCCTCGGAGAGAGAAAAGTCTTACAGTCCGTGTTCATGCCAAACTGCTAAAAATGTAAGAGACTCAAAGGACTAAAGCTTGCGTACGTCAGAACTTTTTGTAATTCCTCCCAAATACACAATTTTTTGGCACAGATGCTTAAATGTAACTGGAGGGCAAGCATTTATTTCCGTTTTAGCTGGGAGAGTCCCAGCTTCTGTCTCTCCAATTTATATATGGAAGCAGGCTCATTACGCAATACGTGTTTCAGCAGAGTTCTGTTCTGGGGAGGGTGTGAAGTTAAGGCTAACGAGGGGAATATCATTAAGAGTAATAAACAGCACAAAAGAAGGAACAAATAGGCTGGTCTGAAGCACTGGCTGCTGCCACATGTATCACAAGGGAGTCTCCAAAGAGAAACATTTGAGTCTCTTTACTCTGAGATTCAGGAAAAGTGGCAGCAAAAGAGGGTGTGTGGGTAATACTAGTGAAAAACTGATGCCAGCTATAGGGCTGCTTTTGAAGTGTTGTGGAGAGACACTGAGTGGTCAACACACTGTCACATGCTAATACATACATGGGAAATTTAAAGGCCACTGGGGATTGAAAGATGCATTAGCTGCTTCAGAACTGGCCATGAGATACCGCCCCAGACTTAGCCCGGTTAATACACATGAACAGAGCCTCCAGAACACCACTACAACTTATTTTGTTTATCGGCATACCACTGATGCCAGGAATAAAGTACTCCTATACTGTCTCATTCCAAATTCACAGCTACCAGGACAGGGAGCACCAACATCCATCTCCCCGAGTCAGAGCTGCAGACACCAGCATGTTTCCACCACCAGTCTGAAAGGGCTGGGTGGACTTAGAGAGCACCATGTCCACCAGTAAAGAGATGGTGCTGGTTTGCTCAGCTTCTGGAAGCTGCTCACTTCCAGACCTCTCAGAGCATCTCTGTTGGTGGTGGCTGCCAAGATGCTCCAGCACTGCCAGACTGGTTTCTTGTCACCATGCTAAAAACATGATCATCCCATAGAACCCTGATGCAGCAGCTCACCTAAGCTCCCTTACTGACTTAAGATGACAGCTGCCTTCTGGAGAGGAAAAAAAACCCTTTTCAGAGAGAAAAAACAGGAACTTTTTTCCCCTCCTCTGGGCAAACAAATAGACTCATTTAAGGTGCAAGTAGATGAAGTAGCTAATTAAGGAAATAACCGATAACTTAATCAAGATCATTAGAGGAAGCAGCATGTTGCTGCCATTATTTAAATGGTAGCAGAACAAAAACATACTTGTGCAACCAGAGCCTTCAAAACCTACAGACAGGCTTTTCCATGCGGGGGGAGTTTCCCATGTCACCCCACTGCTGGGGCCAAAGCCACTGAGGAAAACAAATCTCCTGGCAATTTCCCACAGACTGAACATTTAACCATCTCCAGCCACCACCGCAAAAATCCCAAGTGAATGATTTGCATGCTGAGAGAAATTCGCTGTAAGCAGCAGGGGCTTCTGCCCTGGGATGCAGCCCTTGGCTGTTTTTGACAGTGGGGAGAAAAACATCTTTGCAGAAACAAAGTCAAATACATCGGGGCATATGAATTTTGCTTTTGGCATCTTGTGCTGACTGTGCTCCTCAGCCAGCTGCTCCTGGGATGGACTCTGGGATTTCTCTACCCACCCCCAAGGAGTGTTCGCACACCAGTGCCACGTCTCTCTCTCTAATTACTCCACCAGTTGCACAGATAAAACATCTGCTGAAAGAGAGAAGGAATCCTAAAGCACACAAATAATTTGCACTGCCTAAACAAAGGCAAAGAGGACGCTGTTAAACCCCCCGCCCAGCAAACAGCCCCAGGAGCTCTGCCCAGAGCAGACGTCCACAAGCTCTGGGCTCCTCTGCCTCCTCCAGCAGGAATAAATCCTTGTTCCCAACCAAAACCGCAGTTTGTTACTAACATAGCCTCCTTCTGTTTAATTCCTGAATTATCCTGAAGCAATTGAATCCAGCAAGTTGATTAAGTACTTAAAAGACTTTGTTTCCTTCAAAAGAAGCCCTTTGTTTTGCCTGAAAGAAAATTGGACTTTTTCTCCTGAATTCATGGTAACAAAGACGTAAGAAATCCAACATCCCAAAGTTAAAAATACCCCTTTATGCTGTATTAAACACAGATGCCGAAGGTACAAAATTCGCGTTTCCTCATTGCACGCAAATCTTTGCAACAGCTGAGAAGACACACAGCACGTTTGGAAACCCGGAGCTGAAGATAAGCTCCTGCCTCCCGCAGGGTTTTACTCTTCAGAGGTTTTTCAACAGAGTGAAAAAGCAGGAGCGGCTCAGGGGCTGGCGACAGAAGTCATGTTCGCATCAAGGGAAAGTTTTACTGTGCCCAGATATTAGGTCAGATATTAGCAGAGGATGTGGCACATCCCTGCTCCCGGCGGGTAGCAGGGCTGTGCCTGGCCCCCGGCAGCCAGAACCAGCGCCTGCAGAGGCAGGCAGGAATCGGGGCTGGAAAAGAAAATCATTTCCTAATGCAAACATTTGTACAGCATTAAAGCGGCTTATACTTTCAGATGCTATAAATCGGGCGCGATTACTTACCCTGGCTAAACAGGCATTCACACGCTGGAAAAGCCCCACGTAAGGGGTGCGGGCAGAGGGAAGGACGGGCAGGACGGAGCACGGAGCATCCTCCGGCGATGGCAGTGCCCGGGCTCGGGGGCTGCCCGTACCCCACCAGCCGCTGCGGTCATCTGGGCAGGGCAGGTCCCCGGCGGCTGCCCCGGCTGGCGGAGTGACGCCCACCGCAGTTTTAGCTTATTGGAGAAAACCTTAAGCCCTGATCCAATCCTGTCCCTTTACCCAAATGTAGCTCTTTGCAGAGCCAATATCCCTTCCAGTTTGGACTAGCTGTCTGAAAGCAAGGAAAGTTACTTTGCCAGTATTTAAATCACACGAAGAGAAGCAGCAAGAACAACAACAACAACAAACACCCCACTCCTTACTCAATTTGCTTCACCTCTTTCTCCCCAGAAAAGTTTCTCATCTGCCTACGTGGAGGGGACCACAGCTGTGTGAGAGTACAACTCTCAGCCTGTATCACCGGATCAAAAGTCATTAAGTTAAATATCAGGATGCCAATAAAGCCAGTATTTGTACGAATGCTTACCAGTACCACTGTCATATCTGGGGCAGGATTCTTACATGTATGGAGGAGGTTTGCAGAAACCTTCAGCACATACTTCCTAAAGTTACACTGAATTTCACAAAAGTAACTACTGAATCATAAAGTACAGCTGGCAAACAGCCTGACCGGCCAAAACATATGGTTTGCCTTCTTTTTTCAGCCTGATGCAGACATTGACTATAGAGACAAATCTTTCTCTGCTACACACAAATCTAGATGTATGTTCACGATGCTCACTTATGACACTCAGGCTACACTGGCTCTGTTGGCACTGGCTCAGAAAGCAAAGGGCTACACCAGGGGCAGCTGCCTGCTGCAGGCAGCGACCTGGAAACCTGCCTTCATCTGCAAAAAACGGATAGTCACGGATAAAAGCCTTTCGTGCAACTGCACATTCCTGCACTCGGTTACAGATGTGCAAGCCTGGAGCAGCTCCAGGGCGTGGGCCAGCGTCTGGGTGAGCTCTGAATGCACACACACAGCTTCCTCGAGCGAGGGGGGAGCGAGTGGTCTGCGCTCCAGGTGTCCCGGTGGACAGGCAGCAGGATCCAGATGTGGGCAAGCTGCCCCAGCCCTCGAACAGGCTCGCAATTCAATAAGGTCTATTCATGGAGGAGCAAGCAGGGCTTCAAGGAACACAGAGGAAGTGCTTTTGAGGGGGTATTCCCATTGTGACTCCAAGAAGCCCCATGGCATTCTACTCCTCCCAGCACTTCAAGTTTTAAATACAGAAATATTCAAAATATACATTAGAAGAAGAATTTAGAAGTTGGCAGTGTTGATCTAAGAACCATCCCACTTGGGAGCGGGGCTCGAAGACTGCGGGCAGCCTCAGGGAGGGCTGAGCCTGGCTCTCCAGGAACAAAAGCAGCTTACAAACCAGGTTTGCCACGTGAGAGCCTAATTAGAGACTGAAGCCCACACAGCAAACAGACAGACTACAGTGGAAATTGGAGTCTAATTTACATGGAGAACGATTACTTACTGCAACCAATTAGTGTCAAGCTGACTGACAGAATATCCAAAATATATTTTCCCCACACTCCCCTGCAAGTCTGAGCTCTCATTGTTACGTTATTTTCCCTGGGTTGTTCAGTAGGTGAGCAGGAGCACCTCATCACTAGACACAGGACAGCAAACAGGGACCTTCTGAGTTTCCCCATAACAAACACAGACCTAGAGCCAACCGTGTGCTCCCTGGTGCCAACCTCAGCCAAGCCAGAGACAGCATCAGCAGAGAGCAGCATAATGTACTTTCTTTCCTGGTCCTAAATCCTTAAGTGACATCCTGAAGGTCTCAAAATTAATTATTTAGGGGAGGTGCTCCCTCCTTCCTGAACATGAATCTGCATGGGGGCTTTCAAACCCTCACTTGCAACCATGTCGTAGAACTTCAGGTAAAGGTCGTGTCCATGTGGCCTTTACAACATGCTCAGGCTGTGGGTTTCAGGTCCCAACCTGCACTGCTGACCTCTGCCACAGGAAAGCACCGTTCCACAGCATCATTGATGGCATCCAGGACACTCAACTTCAGACACCTGCTCAGCTGCTCGTGAAACAGCCCTTTCCTTGCAGACCAGTCCTCCCTCATTGACTGTGCTGGTAGGAGACCATCATTGCTCAGTGGGGAAACAGGGAATCCCATCGCTGCTGGAGGGAGTCAACAAGGACAGGAAAGCTCCCCCCGGACTAGTGACCCATGGGGGTGATCATGATCCCACCAGTGCAGGCCAAGGACATCATGGTCAGACTGAGCTTCTCCCTCCTGCTGCCCTGGAAGAGGACAACTTCATCACATTTCCCAAAACACAAGCCTGAAGCTAGGTCTGCATAAAACCTGCCCCTCCTCCCTATCAATTAGCCCCCAGACTGGTGCATAGACTTTGAAAAGTCCTGACGTGCACACACAGAACGACCAAATGCCATTTACCTTCCTTTTACTGTTACAGAGGAAACAACTCATTCTATCATAATTTTTCCCTTCCCAGCACCATGCTCATTATAAACAGGAGTTACTAATTGCTGTCCTTTCATCCACACCTTGGATATGTGCTTTTGGAATGCACAATGAAAACAGCATTTCAGTGCAGCTTTCTGTGTTACTCTTAAACTCCTAATGACAGTCTGTCTGAGCAACCCCTCCACTCACCAGAGAGCTCTTGTATGCACACGCTCAAGCATGTAGGGACAACATTTTGGATATTTAAGACCAGGCAATCAACCTTTCATTTGGAAATCACCAATATAAGGCATATTCAAAGACTTTATCGACCGTTCATATGGATGAGATAAGATACGCTTTTAATCTCTGCAGACTGCATGGATATATGGCATTTTAAAGGAAACTTATCCTGAAAACTTGGAGGAAAATGCTTTGTGAGGTATCTAGTAGCTATTTGGTAATATCTGGAGAAATCCAGGACCTCAGGTGGGGTGAAGCATCAGCAGAGATCCTTTAATTTCAGCTCACTTAAAGTCAATGGTGCTAAACCAATTTACACCACAGGGGCACCACCAAGAGAGCTAACACAGGAACATTTCACTTGCATCTCCTTTGGATACAGACATCAGAAAAGCTGCAAATCCTGGTGGCTCTGGTCTCCCTCTTGGTTAAATTAAAAGTCTCTGTTAGTTACCAAGTGGAGGCAATGAAAATGCACTGATGCTCATGCTCCTCAGAATTAGGCTGTTAATCTGGTGTTTGTGCTCCTGGAGTTTATCTCCTCCATACCTCCCTTCTCCCCTGGGAAAAGACTCACCGCCACTTTATCTGCAGCTCTAAGGACAACACATGCTGCTGCATTTTTAAATTCCCCTTCCAGTGCTATGCCCTGAACCAGCACTTCAGAGAGGGGGCCTCCACCATCTGTAATTGCCATTAATTCCTCTTACGATTAACAGGTCAGCTCACTCCACTCTGATGACAGCGGGCTTCGGAAGTCCAACTCTATCAAAATTATCTATGCATAAAAGACAATCATTACAGGAGCAAATGCCTCTCTGAGACTTTTATCAGCTCCTCGCTCGCTGCTCACTGTTGTGCTGCTAATGGCTTTATAGAGAGCGGGGAAAGCTTCAGCCTCATCACTGTGGTGGCTCCAGGCACAGGAGCCTCTCTGTGCTGGGTGAGATGTTGATTATAAAGCTGTGGAGGCAATCACTCCTGGAGAGGGGCAAGGGCAGGCAGGAGCACAGGGAAATTAGAGAAACCTTCTTCTGACTGTATCCCATTAGGGCTGGTGGCAATTACACGTGCTGATCAAGGAGGTGGGCTTCCCAGAACCCCCTCTGAAATTAGGGGGGGGGGGGGTAGTGGTGGTGATGAAGATGAGAAAAAGAACGAAAAATAGCCTTCAACAATGACAAGAGACATCCCCAAGGCTGCTTGGGAGCAGGGCACAGGAGAGCAGCCTCCTCCCTGCGGGCATCCCTGTGCTGGTGGTCACTTAGAGGAGACCTACAGAGATAAAAGGCAGTAAGAACAGTCGAAAAATGCTTGTAAAAATGCTAATGGTCTCAGGTCCTTTTAAGTCAACTCGAGCACTGCTAAATCGCTTACTTTATTTGCTTTCTGGTGGGATTTGCTTTGGTTTGAGCTCACCGTGTTTACGCTGATATGCTGCACATCCTGGTGCGCAGGTCAATGCCAGCGTGGACCAGTGAGCCAACCCACGATGCAGAAATCCCTGCCAAGCCCTGCAGACCACTCCTCCCCTCATCTTTGCCCTTTTTTCAGTGGCTACACGGGAAGAAATGAAGAAACAAACTTAACATCTTCCTTTCAATATGCACTATTGGGAGCTATTGTAATAACAAAAGCCATAAAGAAAGGCAAGAACTTTCACTGCAAGCACCGTGAAGCCTTGCAGTCCTGACCCTGAAACTCCTGACATGGTGACACATTACATATTAGGAAATATCCATATTAATCCCAACTGTAAAGCTCTACATTCAGCCAATTAAACTGCCTGAGAGGCTGAGTGCTCCTGGAGACCTTTGTACTCTCCTTTTTATTTTTTTTAAATGCCCTCTTAGGGAAAGGAATGGCTTCTGCAGAGATGAGCCACCCAGCTCCTTCCAGCCTCGCTGTGTGTGTATAAAATGTTCTTGGCTGCATTCAAACACTGCACATTAATCTGCACGATGGAGCCTGTCTCTTTCAGCGTTCGATGATTTCTCTTCGAGGCAAGTAAGACAGAGCTGTTCCACTTGGCATCACATCCCCTCCCTGCCCCCTTCCCAGCCTTTTATTTATTTTTTTTCTTTTGTATGGCCAGAATAGCTCACAAGCCATCACTCCTGGCATGTGTGAATCTGGAAAAGAATATACTGCTGTAGGAGCCCATAGATACATGAGACAGCCAGGATGCTTTGAAACAGAACTGGAAGATTACGGTTTTAACGGTTCAAATTATGAAAAATACCATCATACTCCCTTTCTTGCAGCTTAGGACACATTACTTCTTTCTCCCTCATCCAGTTCTTGCCTGTGGCTGAGCCTGGAGTGACAGAAACTGCTTCTTGAATTAAGGGCTGCTGGAACAAATCCTAGAGAGGTCTTTGGGTGGTGACGACTTTGGGATTTGCTCCCGAGCAATGTGAACTCCACTGTCCCACCTTGACAGGCTCCTGGACCAATAACTCAGAGCACCCCCCCCTTCCCCCTCAAAGCCTGGTACAAAGCCAAATATTTTTACTAACACCACTCACGGGACAAGCATTTTCATGCCTGCCTGCCCAAAATTCACACAAGTGAGGATGCCTGTTGCCAGCCAGGCACCTTGCTGACTGCCTGCATGTGTGACCACTTTCTGCATCACCCAAAGGCCACCAAAGCCCAGACCAGCAAATCATGGCGTTTCATCAAGTCTTAAGGACTAAACTGTTCAGTAGTTGCAGTTCACAAGCTTCCGCACAGCAGACACTTGAACTGCAGCCTCGTCTGCTGGGAAGTGTAACCTCAGCTATGCCCCACACAGAGGAGACACACTTGTTGCTGGACTGATGGTTCCTTGCCATGAGTTGTTATTATTTTCCTTCTTCACCTCAGGCATTGTGTTCCATGGAAACATCCAGAGTCTGAGGAATGAATCAGGAGCTGAGCAGAAAGGAAACACAGTTCTCCTTCCACGCCTTGTTCCAGCAACTACTTGATCACACTCAGGTTCACCATGAAAGGGGATAAGTACCTCTCACCTCCAGCACGGATGGGCTTCCCAGGAGGGCGGATGGATGTGAAGGATAAAAGCTGTCTAAGGACATATGAGCATCCTATACCCTGCAAGTTCCTGGAAATCCAGCAACCTCAGGCTTCTGCTACACATCTCACATTTTGGAAGCTGCAATGGGAACACCATGCACTTTCCCTTATTTCCAAGTATCCCTAAATCCTTGGCTCTTGGCAATTCTACAGTGACTAAATACACAGTTCTCAACATTGAAATCCCATAAACCCAAAAAACCCATATGGGGAGTGTCCCCATAAACCAGCCAATACCTGCCAGCAGCCGTAATCTTGGTGCCATCAGATCTGCACAATAAACGAGTTCATTTTACTGGGGCAGGATTTTTCTACAGCTAAAATGGAAACAAAAATTGGCTTGTGAAGATGAACGATGCCTGTGAAAGTTTTTTGCTGCAGTTGATTAAATACAGCACACAACAAACCCATTTTTTTCCTCCTTGAACGATAAAACTCAATAGCCTAAAATTAAGCCCAGCAGGGTAAGCAAGATCCTGTATAGATTTTTAAAGATACTGTGATTTTTTTGGAAAACCTGACTGCAATGTATACACACTTTGCAAAATCGCTCAAGTACCTCTGGCACCAAACATAAACACAGGGAAAGTTAAAAATCATGTCATGTTTTTATCTCAATACAGCCTAAACCACAAAGTACAGATACGGTTTGCCATTTCATGATAAACCAACTCTTTCCTTTTGATCATTTTAGTGTGTAACCATGGACGCAAATGTACATTAGAATCATAAAAAGAAACTGGGAAGAAAAAGCTCAAGTGCACCAACCTGAACCACACACTTCCCAACCGAAGGGTATTTGTAGATACCAGAATTACCATTTCTCTTCAAGACAACTGATCCTTTTCATGAAAATATAAGAAGCCCTAGAGAAATTCCAGTTGATCGTTATTAAATGAACAGGCCTGGTGCTTTTTTTTTTTTTTGAAAATGACTGAAGCTTGGCTTCAGCCTAATCCTGAAGATTATTTACATCTTCTATATTTTTTTCCACCGCTGCTGAATAATCAGGGCTCCTTAGAAAACCACTGCCAGTAAAATGTCTCTTTTTCCCCTGCCTTTCCTCTCTTTTTTACCTGTTTTTATACATTCTCTCTTACACAGGAGCAGTGAGGAGGCAAGCAGGCATGAGATAAATCCCTGGGAAGCGGCTGGGAAGGGGCAGTGTGCACACTGTCTCAATCCGTCTCCTCAATCTCCAGCTTCCAGATGTCTGATGAAGGGGAGCTTGAGTTGCCTTTCGAACAATTTCTTTTGTTTCAACAGAAAAACCTAAGAGAGGAAATAATTGTGGCTCCTCAGGAAGCAATAGAAGCAGCTGCCCCTCCTCTTTGGAGGAAAGGGCTCCAAAACACTGCAGGTTCCGTGAGTATTGGGATGTTTTAGGGAGGGAATCTTACAGGGATGCTTCAAGACAAGCACTTTGCTTTCTGCCTCAGCATTCTTATTGTTTCCAGTCACACAACCTCCTTTCCTCTCCTGCTTCTGCCCTATGCACTAAAACAGCTGTGCACAGGGAATGAAAACAATTAAATACTCTTAAACAGGCAGGGCTGCAACTGGCATGGTAATGAGGTCATTATGCGCCTAAACGTGCTTTCTAAAAATAAATTACATCCAGGTATTGAGATCTCTTGACTGCGCTGTGCCCAGGGAATTGTCTTAATGCAAAATCTCTAACAGGCTGGGTTGGTTTTGCTGTTTCAAAGCAAACCTGGCCCCACCAGGACAAAAAGGACTTGGCTGACATGCAGCATCCCAAATCTCAGCTCCTCTCAGGTCAAGGGGAAGCTAAGAGTCATGGTGCTTCGCATGGCCAGACCCTTCATTAGGGCCAAGGGTCATTTCTCAATGCACCAGAGCACAGCCAGGATCAGGGACATCTGCTCCACAACCAGGTGCCATCACAGGTCAGGACCAACATCTCATCCTGCTCATGTGACGTGTTCCCTGTCACCATCGTGGGCACAGATATCGCCAAGGTCTTGCCTGGGAGGGATCCCATCTGGCGAGCAGCTTTGGTTAGAATTACACAGCAGCCTGGGCAGCAGAAGGCTCATTTGCAGTAATTAGAAGCATGATGTGGGCACATGGGAGACTTCAAAGGACACTGGTAGCCTCCATGGCACAAGTCCCTTTTTTTAGTGGTCAAGTAGCAAAAACTCCCCTGTGCGCTTGAGCTTCTCTTAATAAACCAAAATTATACAGAATACCTTTTTTTTTTTTTTTTGGCAGTAACCAAACAGGTCAGCGCAAAACCCACTCCAGGGAAAGTTAAAGGTCAACATTTTTATTTTTAACATGTGCAATTCATAGAAATATAGAACCATTTAGGCTGAAAAGCCCTCTAAGACTATTGAGCCCACCCATTAACTAGTACCGCCAAGTCCACCACTAAACCATGTCCCTAAGCACCACAAGAGACCCATGCATGTGTATTCCCATACACACACATATTCCCTGCTCCAACTGCACAGCCATATGGGCTGCCTTACTTCCACCAGTCTCCCAAACTGAATACAAACACGGCTTCATGCATACTGGAATCTGTAGGAAGCTTAACATTTACTTGGCTTTTGTGTAAACACTTACGTGAATTACACAAGTTTCAGCCAAGAGTCTCAGCACCCTGCTGTGCTGAGCCAGATAATTCATTACAATTAAAAGCAGTGAGAGAGGCAATCAGGCTCATCCAACACTGGGCTGGTACAGATTTGCTCTTCCAAATGTTTTCCAATTTGTCTTCACAGCAGCTCAGCCTCTCTGGAGGAAATCCCACTGGCCTTTCCCTGGTGCTGCATGGGGATGCTGTTCCTGTCCCCTGGGCCAAGCTGTCTGGGAGCCAGGACACGTCTCAGCCACAGCCACCCCATGCCACCAAGGTGGGATATTTGGGGCTGTGCCTTTGTCTGCACCACCAAGTTGAGGCCAGTGCTCACTGAAACTCACCTTGCAGGCATGTGAGCACTGCCCTGGGTGCAAGTTCTATACATCCCGAGAAAAGTACTTTAGTAATAATAACAATAATTAAGAAACAGGCATATGGATATGGCACCTGGGAATATGGTTTCGTGCTGGACTTCACAGTGCTGCGTTAATGGTTGGACTCTGACCTTAGAGGTCTTTTCCAACCTTTATAATTTTATGATAAAAGAACCACACCACCCCCCATAAGCACATGCATTACCCTGAACAGCAAGACAGCATCTATTCCCCAAGACTCTGTCTTTCTCACTCAGTATTCATAATATGCTAAGCTATTAAAACTATCCTATGGAAAGTGCTGCAGCTTACAGTGCTGCAGACAAGTGGTGTTATCATTTGGTATTTCTTCTTTTGTTATTACTGTGGATCTTCCTACATCTCTGAAAATAATCCAATTATTGCTTACCACTGGTAAGGTCACTGTTGCTTTGAACAGAGATTTGGGTAATACTCTGATTACTCTTAAGCAAATATTGCTGGGACTTGAGCAGAAATTTCAGAGAGATTGAAAATCCATTTAACTGGAAACCACAGATGCAAAAATATTCACACTCTAGAGGATATAAACAACACAAAGAAGGCATCATTTCTTTGCCTTATTAGAAAATTATTGGTTTATCTGAAAACAACAACATAGATATATTCAGCTATTAAAACAATACATCATTTCTCATATCATATAACCTTTGAAATATGGCAATCATTGAGTCTTTATTAAATGTTCCCATACGGGTTTCCAAAGGTATTGAACTACTTAAGCGCAATATATGGAAAATAGCAGAAGGTTTGTATCGCTTGTGGGAATAAAAGAGCTCCTGGAGAAGAGCAGATATCAAAGATCAATCTGTAATAAGGAAAAGGAAGTTAACATCCCTTACAGCAGCCTCAGAGATAATTTTTCTGCATTGAGCCAATGAGATAACAGCAAAATCATACAAAATTCAGATGGTGCCAAGTAAAGGTCTTTTGGTGCAATTAATCATGGGTTCTTTACTGTCAGCCCATGTCTAGGTAATGGCAAAAAAGGGGGGAAAAATACCCAACTCTTTTTTTTACTTTGTCTTAAGAAGGAATTAATCATATTGTCACTGGAAGATGTTTTTTCTGACATTGCTTTACTTGTACTGGCCAACTGATATAAAAACCAAAACACTGCTAGGATTTGCTGTCCTTCTGCTGAACAAGTGGAGAGATGATCAGATCAACCCCTCAAGTGTCCTTGCCAGCTGGGAATGGCCAGTAATACCACCAGAAAACCCAAACCACAGTCCCTGGACAGGGGGAAGGATGACAAACTCTGGGGCGGCCAAGGCTGCCTGACCCATGGATGGCTTCTCCTCCTCCTCCTCTCTGCCCTGCTTGCTGGAGAGTTTCCTCCCAACACCCTCACAGTACATCTTAATCCCAACAGCAGAGATCTCTACCAGGGTTTCAGCTGAACCCCTGCTCAGCCTCGATGGGTTTGGCACAATAAAACCCCCGTGCCCTTTTCACAGCTTCATCTTTTTTTTCCCCACACTTTCAGCCTCAAGAGGCTTCCAGCACCGCGGGCGGATAACAGCGGGGCGGGATGTCACGGTGTTGCGCCTGGAGCTGAAGACAGGCAGTGACATGCCACTGGGGACATAGACGGGTGAGCAGGCACAGTGCTTCACTGTCTCTCTCCTAGGAAACCTGCTCTGCCTGCCTCAGACACGCCAAAATCCCAAGGGGATAGTGAAGAGTGGAAATTACATCAAGAAAACCTGTTTAAAGTGATACTGTCATGCAGCAAAGGCAAAATGTGAGTGTGTCTCAGCCCTCAGGACGACACTGTTTCCTTCAGTGAGCTGCCTGCCAGCACAGGGCAAGCTGTGGGGCCTGTGGAGATGCCCAGCACCAGCCACATGGCAGCACCAGCACAAAGCCTAACCCTGCCTTTGCCCTCCCTGCCTTTGCCTCTGCCTTCCCATCTCAGAATAAAAAGGGGACAAGAATGGCTTGGAGAGGAGAGGACCACTGCTGGAGCAGCCTCTGGCTAGAAAAGATGCCCGGGGGATGAGGATTCTCAGGGAACAGGGATTCCCCGGAGCATGAGGAGATCCCAGACAAGGTTCATTCCCCACTGATGGCACTGTGGGGTGCCCGCTCACCTCCCAGCCTCTCTTCCCCCAGCAAGGAGGCAGCGAGTGGCTGCACAGGGATCAGGCATGTCTGGCAGTGGGAGGTGATGCTCTCATCTATACACTTAACATGTTTTCTATTTTGAACCTCAGTCCCGATGCCTTGCTCCTGTTTGCTTCTTAATGCTTTACTCATCAATGCCTGCACCCACTCTGCGGCACAGACACCTGCAGGCTTTTAATTGCTCCTGGATTGCCTTGATTAGATGTCTTTTGGGGACCTTTGACTTTTCTCTCAAGAGGTATCCAAGAGACAGGCTGTAAACTCACAGTGCCAATCCAGAGTGCTGGGCTTGATTTCCTCTTGTATGTACACAGCAGAAAGTGCTTGGCCTCTGCTTAGACCTTCCCTGGGCATCTACAGTGCTATGAAATCAGCATGCAAAGGGTACAAAATACATACTAACAGCAATTACACTTCCAGTGGGTAAGGACTCATGCCTTGTGGGCTTATTTCTACAAAACCATAAGTATGTTGCTAACTAATCCCCTCTTTCCAAAGTAACAACTATATCTGGATTTTTATTTTTTTTTTTTAGGACATGACCTGTTTTTATAGAGAAAAAGTAGCAACCTAAAAAACTGAAAACTGACTATTTAAGAAATATATTGTATTGGTGCCTTAGGAAGAACAAGGGATATTTTAAGCACATTAGGATGTTAGGTTAAGTATCATCAAACAGAAAGAAAAATACACAATTTTGTGCTTCTCGTTAATGGTACTAAAACCCAGCACACAGAAAAGCCCGCGGCACAGGATTTTAAAAACATTCTGCACGCTGCAGAATAACCTCCAGGTTAAAAGTGCATTAAGATAATGATAATCAAAACATCCCTGTCCAGGATGGATCCCAAATCCACATTTGGGGATGGATTTAACTCCTCAGGAAGTGAACATAACCAAGCCACACCACTGTTTTGCTGTCAGTGGCAGCAGTAACTTATCCTGGCTGCCTTGTTGGGGCCAGCACTGGCATGAGGACCAAGGATGGTCACTGCTGCAGGATACAGGCACTGCAGACGAGCATGACATGCCAGGGGAGCCCAGGCTCCTCACAGCATCCCCCTTCCAAAAACTAGTCTGGGTGAGACAGGCTGAGAGCTAAGAAGTGATGGATGGGTCTGAGATAAATGAAGAGATGCACCATCCAAGCAGAGGCAGAGCAGAGGCCAGCTAGCAAGCAGTGCTCATGATTATGCTGGCACAGCACAGCCTTGATGCTGGTAAGGTTTTCAAGGAAAAAATGAAAAGTAATAATAATAAATAAAAATCCCCAAACTCAACCCCTTTCTAAAGACTTTGGAGAGACTCTGGGAGAGTATCTTAAGTATAGTTGTGTATAATAATGTAAGGTTACAAACAGCACCAAATACGTAATGCTGACTGAGTAGAACACTCCCCAAATTAACTTTAGAGCCAGGAGGACCAAGAGAGGATACACATTCCTCTGCTTATTGCCAGGGCTGTTTAAGTGCCAGCAGCATCGGGAGGCTGGTAGCAGGAAAGGAAAGGGCGGATTTAATGCAGAAACCTGAGCTGGCTCATTAGTGCGGAAGGGAGCTATCAAAGAGCTCAGGTCCTGCACCAAGGCACCCATCTGGACCAGTGAGCCCAGCTATTTAACCCAGAGTGAATGAGACTTCACCCCACGTCAGCCTGATGCCAGCGGTACCATGCCACCACAGAGACCTTGCACAGCTGACACAGCCAGCAAACACCATGTACGGCGTTTATTCATGAATCTAGTCACATAACCAATTGCACAGAACAAATCCACACTGAAGTAATGCCACTCACGCTATCAAGGTTCTCACCAGGGACAAGCATGCCATGAATGACCGCTGAAATCAAATTTAAAAGGATATTGATGGTAAGAATCCCAGGCATCCCATTTGGTACTCGCATAACATATGGTACATGTGAGTTTTATAGCTTTTGTATTAATCTGCCCAGAATGCCATCACTTCGTGAGATTTCATGAAATATTAAAATTAATGAGGATAATTTATTTTACAACTCCAGGCAAAGGCCCTGGGAATGATGAGAACCTCCCCATTAAATTCACGCAGGTCTGTGACTTGCAGCCCTAATAACTCGCATCTGTTTGCTGAGAGAAAGACACGATGTCTTTCAAGTTGGTTATTTGATGGATCAGCCTGCATTTGCTTATTAATGTTTCTACAATCCATTATCACTGCAGGAAACAGAGAGGGAGGGATGATAGACTGAGCATGTTTATCAAACCATATGAAACCCAGAAAGACTCTCAAAACAAATCCCTACAGCCACTGCAGGAAAAGTGTCGGGTGTCTTTATTGACAGCCCAAATGTGAATCGCACAGTTGGCTTTCAAAAACCCACGAAGAAGGCTATGATGTATAGGAAAAGACTGAATTTTCATGTCTTAAGATGAATACAGCAGTGCTAGAGGCATTTCTAAAGGACTCTGCTCACCTGTGTGCAAAACAGTATTTGAGATACCAGCAGGTGGCAAAAGGCTTGTACACCAATGCACAAACCCAGGCAGTAATAGACGGAGTTGGGAAGCAGCCGGGGCCAAGATATTCCCTGCTATAATGATTACTGTAAAAGAGAGTGGTTTCTGCAATATGTATCTGGAAGATTCAGGGCCAACAGCTGCTGGGAACTTCGAACAACCACAGAATTCAATAATAAATCTCTGATGAATGGTTAACACCTTGCAAATCTTTTCAAGAGCAGGGAATGGTACAAAAACCAGTAGCTTGCTACAAAACTAAGCACGCACAAGATACAAAGTCAATGTTTCAACCAACTAATCACAAAAACAAGAAGGGTTCATGCAAGGTCCCTTAGTCCAGTCAAGTGCCCCAAGGGGTAGGGGCATTGATTGGGTGAGTAATCATGTGTGTCTTGGGCCTTGGCTACATCTGCACACGCAGGAAGAGGCAGCGGAAGAAATCAACTGCAGCATGACACTGTTGTGTGTAACAGCCTTGGCTGTGCTCACATCTGAAAAAACAGTTAGTAATTCCTGTACCTTAAACAGATCGTGCACCAACGTCTGCAAAATTTATTATTCCCTTATTTCTTATTTCAAGTTGTGCTGATTGAAATCCTCCAAGCCTTGCAACCAAACAAATCATCCTATTAAACACGAACTGAAGGGAATGGGTGGAGATGCATCTGCTTAAATGAGCACACAACTGGTAGTTACTGAACACGCAATTACGAAAACTTGAGCCTGTATCTAGAGATGTTTCCCATTAAGAAACATCTTGTTAATACCAAATAATCTTGGACCACTTCTCCACAATGTAAAAAATCATGTGCAAAACTACATTCTACTTCCAAGACACCATAAACATGAACAGCAGAAAAATAATATTATGAGAAAGGAATTTCATAGTTCATGTTATTGTGCCAAAACGGCTGCACTGCAACCAAAGGCACAAACAGCACCATCCACAAAACACCCATCATCTGCCCAACAGCAGCCCACAGGCAGAATCACAATTGATAAGGACAATGGTGATGATAAATGAAGTTGGACTGACAATGGCTGGCTCTGAATTACACTTTGATTCTGTTACTTCCAGTTCCCAAGACACATGTGCTCAATATATTGCGAATGTATCATAGTGACATGTGGATTTGCACATTGATTTCAAAGGTACGTGGAGTCACATAAACAGAGCGGGAGCGTGTGCTCGCTTCAGCCAAGACACTCATTCATTCCTCATATGCACTTATGGGTGTGAATGGGCTCATCAGCATTGCTGCTTGGTTCATCCGTAATTAACATCTGGATGCCAAAAGAGAACAAAAGCAAACACGACATCTGAGTAGCCCAAAACTCTGTTAGCTTTCTGCATCCTTGAAAACTAAACACTGAATTAAATAAGTTGTATCTGGACCTGAAAAGAAGATTTTCATTTCCAGTCTAATTGTGTATGAAATGGTGCAACACATTGGTCCAGAGTGTTGCCACAATGTCTCAGCTAATGCGGAATGACCCTGCAGATCGAGTGACCACACAGCACTGCCTAAACAAGGAGAGGTTTTGCTTTAATGACTCTTTTCTGGGAAATGATCAAGTGGAAACAGTCCTGTTAAAGAAAGGGGGGCTGGAGAATAACAAAATAGGGAGGAAAAGGCAAAACAAAAAAGCCGCAGATGATCATGCCTTGCTCCTCTGAGGACACTTGTTGGAGAAACATCCCCAGAGAGATAACTCAAGCGCCTGTTCATCGCACCCCAGCCTGGAGCCCTGTTCTCCCCCCAGTGCAATCACAGAGCTCAACTGGCTGGGACGCAAAATTTTAACTGGAACCAAGGAATGCAGAATTGGCTTCAGAATTTTGTTTCTGGAAATCTCAGAGTAGCTCTGTCCTTTCCTGTTAGACAGCCCTGCGCTACATGTGTATGGTTTCACTGAGTGTCCTTGCTTTTACAGGTCCATCACACATAACTAAGATCAGCAAATGGACAAACACAGCTGGGAAAAGTCATTAAAATACTTGTACAGTTCCCTTAAACATTCATTGTTGTGCTTTGCTGGAGGACACCACATGCCCTCTGTGTACTGTGGTCTCTGGCAAAGAAAGTAAACTTGGTTCTTCCATGCTTTAACCCACAGCAAATCAGTCTGGATCACCACACTATACCTGTCCTGAGAAATAAAAAGAGGCATTTCTCCAGGCCACTACCTTCTCAGCTCAATCCCTCCAGGATGCCCCTCAAAACACTAGCTGTTCTCAAGCTTATGATAATCAAAAATTAAAGGTTTTTGCCGAGGTCCTGGCTAGAATTCAGATGTTGACTGACCTAATACCGAACCCTCACCCATCACCTTTGCAGTGCTAGGGCTTGCAAATCCATGCACCAGCAAGGTGTGATAATCTGCTGGTATAACCAACCCAGGAGCACACACGATCCCTGCTCACACCTTGGGGTGAGAGGAGAGGCTGAAAACTGTCGGACAGTTTGCTTTTGAGTAGCTGTTGGAGATGAAGGTGAAATCATCACGAAGCGGAGGTAAGTGTGACCAGCAGTGCTGCGGTAACTGTGAGGTGAGAAGAAGGACGTACACCTCCCTACGAGTCCTCAGCCACACTTTTATTCCAAGCAATTAAGCACAGACTCCATTCACCATAAACGTGCTTTTTGTTTGCAAACTAAACTCATGCCACAGCAGAATTTGTTTACTGAACGTCAACACAAGTCTTAGAAACACATTTTCTCTCCACTCAAGAAAAAGATTAATCATATTAGTTCTGGCAACTTACATTTCAATTAATAAGACCACTACCATATGAATAAAACCCAATTATCAACTATCAAAGTTTCCTAAAAGCGGGGTTTCAGCAAATGAAGAATACAAAGTCTTGCCTGCTGATAGCAGAAGGATGCTCCATCTTTGCCTTCCCAGATTCTCTGGGCATTTGGCATCACAACCACAACACAGTACGTCAACACGCATATTATACATATGACATATTTTATCTACCAGTGCTCTAGGTCTCCAAAGAAACAGGATATAGACCACTCATCAACAGCAAAGCTTGTGTGCTATTTTTCATGTAGTTCATGCATCCAATCTGCCTAGTATTAACTGTCTTGGGTGATTTAAACAAGAACTGAAAATCTTCCCACAAGACTGAAGCAGCACCAGCGAATTTGTAAATACCTTGGGCTCCATGGAAGGCTGTTAATGTTAATACAGGGAATCTGTTCGATGCAAATGAAAAATGAAAAAAAATACTCATTACACAGTTTCTTGTAATGATCGTGCTCAAATAGAACCACAACAGTCTGCTTTTGATTAGAGCAAGCCATTTAGTGCCGCTGTTATTATTTGTTGTTTCTATGGTTCCTTGGGTGCGCATCGCTCTTCTCAGACAAACACCAAGAAAGGCTCAAACACTTCTTTCCTGAACTAAAAAATCCTGCTGGATTTCAGAGGGGTTGATTCCATGCACACCTTTGCCCTCCTCCCAGCTGCAATGCTTCCATACGGATCTGTCTTCTCTTTCCTCCTTTCTGAAGGGGGAGTGGGGTTCCCTTACACATTCAGCTGCACTGGAAACTCGCCATGTTCTCCTAGCCACTTTCAGCAGAAAATGTTCTCATTTTTATTGTATCTGAAAAGAAGTAAGTCCCATCTTAAGGAGGATTGTTTGGCATTCATTTAAATCTGTGTAGTACCATGGATGAGAAAAAAAAGACCCAAAGGAGCAACTCAACCCCATCCAGCTGCCTCCCAGGTACATCTTCCACATGGCCAGCACCCAGTGACTCTGCAGGCTGGCAAAGGCATCTTCTGCCATCACAAAAATACACTCTTCTTCAGACTTCTCAATCTGAGGCTTATTTTGATTTTTTTTTTTAAGAAAAAACACAACAAAACAAAAACCTCCAGCAATCTGTTGGGTCAGAGGGTTAGAAAATGGGAGTCCAACTTTAATTAAGCGATGGTGGTTAACGGCCCCATAAGCACATCCCATGCCCAGATTTGAGACCTCAGTTCCTTGGCACGAGCTCTTGTTTGGCTCCAAGAGGTGACACCAGGCACAGAAAAGCGCCTGCACAGCTCCAGGGTCAGTTTGTGCAGTATTAATGAAGCAATATAGATGATAAGAAATACATCTAGTGCCTGGATATACCGAATGCTCGGGGGAACTGGGCTCATATTAAACAACAGAATAGTGATCTATTGTGTAGGATGCACGTCTGAAAGAATGGTTTCCAGATGGGACCACACCACTCGTAAACAGAGATGAAAAAACCTCTCTTTTTAAATAAAACAGAATGAAAAGAATAGTATCTGCACACACAGTATATCTATATCACACATATATATTGCTTACATTTTCCCAATGAGACTTTATGACACCTTTCCTTTAATCTGTGCCTCCTTTATACCTACATTTCCTTTTGTGCATAAGATACTTTATCAACACAGAACAGAGCTTTCTACCTTAGAGGAGAATTTAAATGAGAATAGCCACACCTTGGTTTTGCCTCACTATATTCTCCCAGCTCTGGATGGCTGGGATGCATTGTAAGGTTGGAGCTCACACAGCACGGAAAACAAATGTAAAGTTGTTTCAATTTTTATAGTACTTCCATGGGTAGTACATAAACCCCTATACAGGGTAAACAAACCCATTGTGGAGCTGGAGGGAGTGATAACCAGAGTACACACATCTCAGTAAATACGCCAAACTATCAAACTGTCAGAATTAGCTCTTTCCTTTGCTATTTGAAACAAACACTTGGAATTAATAAAAAATCATTTAGAAAGGCCATATAATAATGAGGCTGGTAATAAATCACATTAGCAAAGCATCCCAGTACAAACTTGTGTTAGAGCAACTGATTCTGGGAGAAAAATGCTGTTCTTCACTCCTCTGTAAATGTTATTAAAAACTTGCTTTGTTGCCACTGACATGTTGTTCCCAAAGCTGTTGAAAAATTTCCTGCTCGTCAGTGATTTTAAAGAAATGTTCACCATGGGCTGAAATTCCCACTAGAAGCTGCTTGGGTTGCTGTGGTGCAGGTCTCCATATCCCTGCTCCTGCTATCCCTCAATGCCGGACTAGTAGCAGAGAGGAACCAGAACACTGAACTGCCTGACAAATATTTTATCTACTATTACAACTCCACAATTTGATTTCTGCACCATTCTCACATCTGTTTGCCAAATTTGCTTATCTGCTTAATTTAAACACTATTTTCCTCTTCGACATAAACAGTTTATCAGTGGAGAGCTACTCTACACCAAACGAGGGCTCTGAGCAATATTCCACCCTCTTACTTATGTAAATGCTGTTTATTAATGACAGACACGAAGGGCAATGCCTCAACCGATGCCTGTGAAGCTTTGCACCCAGGTTTTTTGGCATAAAACCTGAAAACGGTGGAAGGTTTGATGGGGTATTAAACCAGAAGGAGCCTCAGCTTCCTACCAAGGAGCTGTTGGAGCTCCAAGCACCTTGCCATGCCAGGCAAGGCTCTCCATGCACCATGAGCCACCCCAAACCGCAAAGCCTTTTTCTGCAAATCACAAACAGGTCTTAAAAGGTGTATTTTTCTGAATGGAAATGTCAGATTGTGGCAAGATCAGGGCAGATTTTGGCTTTGTGTCACCATTTCCCCCTACCGTTGGATGGAGCCCTACAAGAGTAGTCAAGTGAAATGACAGTTAAAATATTATGGCAACAGATTTGCACTGCAGATCACTGGCTGAAGTGATGAAAAACAATATTCCCCAGTAAAATGGTGTTCTTTGAATGACTGACCAGGCAACTGATACAAGTTTGGCACAAAAAAAGGAATAAAAAAATCTATAGGTCAAATTATTTCAAATCCTGTCTAATCCTTGTTTACTTCACTAATGACTCCAAACTCACTTTTCAGCTGCATTATTTCAGCTACCAAATACATACTTCAATAGAGCTTTCTTATTATTATTCCTGTTTATTTCCATTTCCTATTTAGAGGTTTCAGGCTTCAGCTTTGAACATGGTCTCCACTTTGCTGCTTTTCATCTTGCACCAGCAGACTTACGGCCAACTGAAATAAAGTAATCTCTCCTCTACCTGCCCCTGGGCAGAGCCCAGAGCAAGGTGCAACTCCCTGGACAAACAACCTGTGAGTCACTTTGTTACTGAGGCTGGGTGAAAACTAATTGATAGACTCTGTCTGTTCCTCTGTACTGTGTTTATTCAATGCAGTCTCCCCAGAAAGGCTGGCTGCCTTGCACTTACAGTATTCAGATGTTATAAGTTCATGAGCCAGAATCAGTAAACATGATGCAATTATAAAAATAAGTTGATGTGGAAAATCAATTTAAAGGGTCCTCGAGAGAAAAAGCACTTCTAGATAAAATGCTTCATAAAAATGCACATAATAGCACCCTGGCTGCAGCACAACCAACAAACCAGGATTGTGTTTTATTTTGTACTGGGTGAATTACACCCCAAGACATCTGATTCTGTCTTTCCCATAGAGCCACGTATCCAAGGTTTACAGCCCTGGATCTGCTCCCGTCTCCTAAGTCCCTTTGACTGGACCACACCAAGCACTCAGCCATTTGGAAGATGGACAGGATGGGTCCTCTCCTGTTATGCTTCTTACTGTTTCCCAGGGTTTCTTTCGATTTTACTGTCATGTTAATACTCTAGAAATCCTATGATAATCACCCTAATCCAGCTGTCAGAATCTCAGCATTTGTTACCTTGCATTTACTCCAAGGAAGGTGTGAAGGTGCTTTATCCCACCAGAGTCACAAATGATCTTCTAATTGCAGAACTGTTCCCAGGTTCCTTGTTTCTACTTGCAAACCAATTTCCACGTGGGAGACGCAAAAGCGCGGGGTTTGTGCAAAGGCTTTCACATAGTCAGCACATTTTTATTTTTTTTTTTCTCACTTGGCAGCTCACAAAACCACTGACCACCAGCTTTACTGCCTGCCTGCAGGACTGGACAAGAGAGGACTGGTCTGCTCACCAGCGGCTTCTTCCTTCTTCAGAGGTCTCAAGGGATTCAAGTGGATAAATCTCTAATCTAATCGCAGGGCCCCCGTGAATCATGGCCCCTTGCTCATAGTCTGAGGTCACCAAGACATACTTTTGATTGCAAGACCATCTCTTCAGGATGCTCTGCCCTACATCTCCAACAGCTGGTGCACATGCTGAAGTGAGGGCACCTACACCTTAGGAGAAAGTCCAGCTGCAAAGCAGGCACCACACAAACTTCTGCCAGGATGGTATCTCTACCCTGAAGACCTTGTAACCCTCTGGAGGAGAGAGCAAGCTTTCAGAAGCCTAGACTTCTTTAGGCCAGAAAAGATCCCTAAGATCGTCGCATCTAGCCATTAGCCCAGCACTGCCAAGCCCACCACCGTGCCCCTGAGTGACGCAACCACCACCCTGGGCAGCCAGTTCCAGCGCTTGGCAACCCTTTCGGTGAAGAGTTACTTCCTAATGTCCAATCTAAACCTCCCCTAGTAAGGCTGAAGGCCATTTTTTCTTATCCTTTTGATTGTTACCTTGGAGCACAGACTGACCTACACCCGCCTTTCAGGTAGTTGCAGAGTGATATGGTCCCCACTCAGTAGAGCAGAAGTTTTAAGATCTCCTGGTAGAGAATCACCTGTGACCCCTCCCAGGCTTCCTCATCCATCTCAACTCCCAGCTCATGCTGAGGAGCCACAAACTCTTTAGGGGGTCTTTTAGGGGGCATCTCCTTTCTCCTGCTTCCAAGTGATGGAACGAACTGTCTGAGCATTTAGGCAGTGTTATCCCAGCCCTCATGCCAATGTGTGCCAGACACCATGGCAACTGGTGCACTGAGCTAATGGTGTCCAGCCACAGTGCTCAGTAATGAGGCATTATGTGGTCTCATTAGAAAGCCTTTGCCTGGGTCTGTCCCCTCTCCCCATGCTGCCTGCAAGGGGCAGGGAGTACTCCAGCCATCACACTGAAAGGTCTTCCACCTGCTCCTTCCAGAAAAAAAGGCTGCTTTTGTGACAGGCTCCTCACCAAGGTGATGGAGCAGGGCCTGGCAAACTCTCCACTACCCTTCTATGAAAAACTCTGTGCCACAAGAAAAATAGAGATGGGCGAGGCAGAGAGGCAATGCTATCCCCTTGTATCCAGCACAGCCCCTTCCCTTTGCCTCTCCCAACCTCGTGCTTTGGACAGCTCAGCAAAGGATCCCGGACTCAGTGCTGCTTCCCACCCACTGGTATCCACACAGGACCCTGCCTGGCCAGCCTGGCCAACACCATTTCTGTGGTCTCTGTGTGTGGTCCCTGCTCCAGCACCATCTGTCTCGAGTTTAGCACAACAACGCCACAGCCCCACCAATTAAAACAGGCTGCAGAGTTAAATCCTGAATAAATGCAAAGTTAAGTAAACGATCAGCAGTGAAGATAAATAACAGAGGGATGGGTCTGACAGAGGTGGGAGCCAGAAGGGCCAGTACACCACAGGAGGTGAGAACACACACTCCAAACTGACCCCAGGTACAGCCAGTCCTCTTCCCAGCCCTCAGACTCAGGACAGTGACACCAGGACACCACTTGCTGTCTGTCTTTAATGCAGACTTAGCTGTTCATTTACTGTCATGTTGCACTTTTCTACACCAGTGTCAAGGTGAAAGCGCAAATACATTACCCAGCCTGCCTGGCATCCTTCCCAGGATGCCAACCATGGGCCACATCATCCCAGAGAACAGGGTCAGATGCTCCCAGTGCCTGTATCCAGCCCCTGCATGTGACAGCCTGTTTCAGGCTGTCCCAGCACCACATCTACCAAGATTTTAGGAGATGAAGGACCATTATGATGCGCTCAGGGGACCAGCTCTGCACCCCACAGGCAAGACAGAACACACATCTTTGCAACAGTACAGTGCACTGAACCACTGGCAGAGGTTTCACTGGCTCCAGTGGGAATGGGACCATGTCCTGGCTCAGAGGATGCAGGTAGAAGCTACTCAATGGGGACAGTTTCGGTAAGCACCATGTAAAATATATGAATCCCAGTTCCTGTGCAGAAATGTATCTGCTTGTATTTACCACCCACATTCTATTTTATTAAGACATAATCTCAAACAAGAATTGTTGCCATTGCTGAAGTTTATTTTAACATATGGCCAACTGAGCCTAAGAAAAACATGTAAAATACATTTTAACGTGCTATTCTTTCCTATTGATTTTTATAATTTTTTTAATGCACAATATATATTTATTCCAAACATTTTGGGGGGTGTACATTAAAAAATTATATCAGTCACAAGTTGAATGTTAAATGAAAAAAGTACTGTGGTTCCTTTGTATTAATCTAAAACCACCAGTGTTGCATTAATTTTAAATAGGTAAAAGGTAATTTGTGGTTTCATAAATTCTGTTCAAGACATGGTAATTCTTACCTGGTCACAGCTGTCAGACATTGATAGGCTATACCATGGTGATGGGTTTTTAAACCCAGAGATGGATGTCTTGTAAAAAACCTGAGGTATTTATAAGGCTTAAAAATTCTTTCAGTCCAGGAAAAGCCCAGCTGTAGTCCTGGCTGGGGTAAGCTGCTTTTTCTACACTTCAGCAAGGCACTGAAACACGCTTAATATTGAGCACGGGAGTCAGCTCTGCTGCCTTCAATACAACATCCATGTACACAATTTCAAGCAAACCATTTTCCACATAATCACACATCTCAGGACCCTATTAACTGAAAACCATTTGCAGAATGAGCATCCCTGGGGTTCCCAGCTCCCATTTGTACACAGGTAAGGTGCAGGCGAACGTCCTGTTCCTGCAAACAGGGAATGCTGTTTACCTCCCCACTCCCAAATTATTCCCCCAGGCCTTAAAAGGGTGGCTCTCCACAAAAGTGAAGTGCAATAACACATCAGGCTACCCTTGGGCTGGCAGGGAAAGAAAGCATTCCCTCTCTCCAGGCTGTTCAGAACTGCTTGCTCTGATGGAGGAGCATCCTGATGAGGGACTGGTGTGTCCCACCAGCCTGAGGGATGCTGGTGCCTCAGCAGGGTACAACCCATGAAGAGAGACCACAGGAGGAAGCAGCCAAGCTTCCCAGAATGGTTTCTCATCTGTATGATGCACACACTGACCTAACCAAGGGTGGCAATAGGAATCACAGAATCATTTATGTTGGAAAAGCCCCCTAAGATCACAGAGTCCTACCACAAATTTAACACGAGTCCTTGTTCATTCCATGGTGCTGTACAACGAGAACATGCCAGCCATTCCCAGATGGAAGATGGGCTCCCAACTCATCAATGACCACACCCAAGGCTAGAGCAAGCCCCTGTCACAAGCGTGGATGAGGTTACACCAAAACACCTCTTCAGCAGTCCCTGCTTCTCACACCTGAGGGGACATGGCCCCAAACACATTTATCCTCTTGTGAAAGCCCATACTGCACAATTTAATTGGATAAATTCTAAAATATCAGCTTTGTTTCTTCATCAATAAACCAGAAAGCCGCTCTCTCACACGTTTATTTGAAATAGGGATTTAGCAAGTATTTAATGCTCTCTTCTTAGCTACAGTTTCAGGCCAGGATTTAAGTATCTGTGTTAAAAGACAAATTTGAGTTTTAAACCGCAGCAAGCACATTCTAAAAATGGAATAAAATAATCAATTCAATGTGCAAATCTCTGCCCTCCTGGTAACCCTCCTGACCCAAATAAAACTAATGCTTTGGCCTGCATGGGATGGTCCTTTTGCTGTCTGCTTGAAGAAAGAGAAGCCAGAAATTCAACACTCTCCAATTTTTTCGGTTTTCAGCTATTTCCCTCAAAGGACAGATGGATGGGGAGGATGAACTCTGACACCACTTGCAAAGGCCACTCTGCACACACTCAGCATTCTTTATTCAGCATTTACATATTGACTCGCTTCCTGTTTTGCTGTAAACCATAATGTTACTTCACTGCTGTCTGCAAAATAAGCAGATCTGGCAAAACACTTTAGCCACTGCTTAACTTCCAGCCCAGCAGTTGCTCAATGGGGCTATTCATGGGCCCTGCACAGACTTTAATCCTTTCCGCACCAAGTGGTGCTGAGCTCTTTTCCTGGCTGCAATCCGGAGTTCCCGGCAGGAGATATTTTCACCTCTGCCCTCTGGCTTTATCTCCTCTCGTCGTGCTGCACATGATGCAACAGAAAAAGAAAGAAAAAAATAAAAGAAGGAAAATCATACAGAATGCAATGACTTTGATTTGTTTTCAGTGTTGGCCTGAAGGCAGCCATGGTTCAGCACAAGTAATGGGCAGCAAAGAATGGTACGTGCATTGCTGATTCCAGCCTGGCTCACCATTACAGACACAGCAGAACTATTATTTTCTGTACTTCTAGAACACCACTCATACAGAAAACACTGAAGATTAACCTTACATCAGGTACAGGGTTATCATTTTAAGATATGCCTTTTTTATTTCTATTTTTTTTTAAAGAGGAAAAGATGAATTATACAGCTTTTTCCATCCAGTGAATCAAACTCCTCATAATTAGGGCTGCTTGTTTCCATGGTAACAAGGATTCAACTCTATTTTACGTGAAGTAAAAATAAAGAATAGCTCCATCCAGCTGTCGGTGTGGCCTGGGCACTTTAAGCCAGCGATGGGATGGTGCTGCAGACATGGTGGAGCTTGGAGCACCCAGGGCAGATCCATCCTCCTCCCAGTGCTACTGCACTGGAGGAGGGACACAACACCCTGTCTCCATCTGGCCAAAATCATGGACAGGGGTATGATGTAGATGGGGATTTCTCCAACCCTCCTCCTGATGCCCATGTCCTCTTGCCCTGGGACTCACCACTACCACCCTTCTTTCTGCAATTGCCCACACCCTTCCCCAAGGGTTACAGCCTCCTCTGTGATGACTTCACCTCTAATAATAACTTCCAGAGCCCCATGGACTCCAGAGGAAAATAAACTCAAGTTATTTTTTCCTTTTACAGTCCTCTTATTTTAGGAATTTGATGTGGGTGTAAAAGAAAAAAGACACACCTATCGTAGCTGGAATAAAGCGCTGTGGGTATGATGTGACTCTGGCAAGCACAAAAATGAATCACAGGAGGCTCTGCACTGACTTTCTAAAGCAGTAATTTGCCTGGGCCAGGCTTCCGTAACAGATGTTGCGTTTATATATGTAATTTTGTACTGCTTTTTCAAATATATGAGGAGAAAAAAAACACCTTCAGCAATACAATAATCCTCACTGGCACGCCAGCACTGCTCTGCTCACACATGTCTGTAATGCTGGAGATGAACACAGGCAAAAAATAAAATGCACAACAAATGCCTGCTGGTGCAGAGAGGCAGCATCGCTGCCTGCAGGCAGCCGCTCATCTGCCAAGCATGCAGGTCCCCAGCACTGCTGCAGATCGCAGTCTGGGGAAAAGGAGGAGGATTTTAACGAAAATGGGTGATAACTACGGTCTCGGTGCCACACCACTTGTAGTCTGCCATGGACTCCAAGAGAGTCACGTGCAACTGGAAATTGATGACTTTCTCCATCAGGTTGTGGGAGATAATGATGATGTCACCTGAGATGGACTTGATTTCACAAATGAATACTGAGTGCCTAAGAAGGGAGCTGGCTGGAAAAGGCTTTGGACACAGATTTCTGAGGGAAAAAGGGAATTTTCTGTTGTAATTTCAACACTGACATTTTTAATGAACAAGCCCTTTGCTTTTGTCTTCCTTTCCTGGAGATGCCATGGCACACACAGGGGATGTGGGGCTCATGGTTTCCCTGGGATGGACATAGGGGAGGTACATCTCCTGAAGAGCAGCTGTGTGTCCCTGGGGACCTACTCCCTTACAGAGGAACATGGTAGAATTAAAATAAAAATAGCAGCTTGTTAGAAAAAGTCACCACTTTTGAATCAAGACCTGGGCAGCTGGAAAGCTGAGATGTCCAAAAGCCCACAATTCACATCTATAAAACGTGAACCTGGTTATTTTCTGGATGGCTTCTCCCTCTCCTGCTTCTGGCAACCCAGTGCCAAATTATGCCTAGGTGAAGCAATGTGGCTAATGGGACAGCCACTCTCACCCACAGCTAGACTTTGTGCACACCATAAAAAGTGGAGGAAGCTCTCAGTTTCCATCTGTCACCAAAATCTAGGAAATCCTTTCCAATCAAAGCACCATGCAGCCCTCGATATGTCGTACTCCAGTGCTAGATGTCAGGTCAGAGTCATTCATGCAGTCAAAAATCCCGGTTATATCCACAAACCATCCGAGCATTCAAGTTAACAGGATGTCTCTTGAACAAAACAAACTCAATTATTTGTACAACGTTGGACAAAAGGTTGTTCAGTTCCACAGAAGAACGCCTGTGACTTTTAAATGCTTTCCAAGAAAAACTCTTTCGTTTTTCCATTTCACATAGAACCACAAAGCTTTTTCCTTATCAATTAGGAATTTTAATTACAGATAAGCTGATGAGAGTACCAGTTCGGCTGAGTAAATCTGCAACTGCTACTATACTATAAGCCAAAAGAGAAACAGAAATTACTTCCTTGGGCTTCCAAGTTCTGCTTTGAGAAGCAATGTGGCCACCAGTACAGCCCTGGTACTGGCATTGACCCATGGGGAGCCTGGGAAGGTCTTTCCCTCTCCATCCTCAGTGTCCACACATGGTGTGACCTCACCGAAAGTAGCTAACAGATTCAAAGTAAGCCAGGCAAGGTCGTCCTCAATTCAGGGGCACCAAGCCATGGGAAGTGATGCTGCAGATTCCAGAAGTCTGTGTGAGCTTAAAGGGAGAAAAGATAAGTCACGGGACAGAAAGGCACCTGGGAACATCAAATACCTAGAAATCACCTTGGCTTGGAAAGTCCCCAAACTGAAAATACTGTGGGTGTGGGAGAGCATCAGTCACACTATTCTCCTCTTCCCAGTGCTGCCCCATTCACCTTCTCCTCTCTGCTCTCAGGTTGTGTTCAGCTTAACATTCCAAGAACTAAGCATCTTGAAATCACCAAATTGCTGTTTGCTTGTCTGTTTCTTTCAGTTGAAAAATAGAAATGCTACATTTGAGGAGTCATTCCATTTGCTTCCTGATGCTTTTCAGACCTGTTTCCCTCCTGCTCCGTTCCCCACTCCCTATAAGTTTTGGCCAGTCTTATTAAGGAAGTTTTTCAACCCAAGCCTAATGTTAAATAAAGCTCAAATTCATGGGACACTCTACATAAACCCAGCAGGAACATAATGTGGCACGAGGCGTTTGCAAAATCCACTTTGGAAATCCACAGAGGTGCTTACAAAGACATCTACCCCGATCAAAGTGATTTATATTTTTCACGAGTGAGCAATTTGCTTACTAGGAAAGAGACAAATTTCATTTTTAATTTGATCTCCATCAAAACAATATTTTCTTGTTGCTATGACAGCTGAAAGGAAAACCTCTTCCCTCAGCAAGAGCCAGCTAACAGCACTGCTGCACGTCCCCCGGCAGCAGCTCGAGGAGGGAACGCATGTGCATCATTTTTGGCTCTCAGCATCTTTGATTTGATGGGATTTTTCATAAGGACATTCTAAAGCCAAGAAGTAGAAAGTGTCTTTGGAGAGACCGAAGGGAAAGAGCTACAAAACGTGGGAGCCTTGTCGCGCCTGTGGGATGGTGGACTGTCCAAAGCCCTGCAGATTATTCTGGGGACCCTCTGGGTTTCATGCCAGGCTCCAGGGACCAGCTGCCCTGCACCATAACCCGAGCTGCACCTCTAATCCAAGATGCACAGTTCTGGGAGGGGAAAAAAAAGACATCTGCTGACCATCAGTAGATATGGCAGGAGTCCAACAACAATAACAGAAAGGGCTTAAATACATAACCATTTCTTTTCCTTCCACTCCTCCTCCATGGCTACCAGCCTTGCAGTACTGAAGAAGTGCCCTGATGAATAAATATCTTCTTTCCCTTAGCAACAGTTAGCAACAGAGTCAAGGTTTTTTTGCCTTGCTCAAAAGAAACACATCTCAAACTAACACAGAAGATTTAAACGGCAATAAATATAGGACGTGGGTGTAATCAAAAATCGCTGAAACGCAAATCACACTTTTTAGCCTGGGTTATTTTAAAGCACGAGCAGAGCTGCCAATGATCTGTAGAAAGAGTGCAGAGAGGGCTAGAGGGGAAAGAAAAAACGCAGCAAATTTTGGAGGAGGACAGAGAGATACTGTCTGTTCCTCCCGAGCAAAGCCCAGGCCAGGAACAGCAATGATACCCCGATGTTTGCTTTCAGCCTTTAGTGCAATTTAAGCTTCTGCAGCAGATTTCTCTTTCTACAAATTGCAAAGGTCGCATATACTCAAAAATCTGTTAAATGCATAACCCCAGCTCACAGCAAACGTATTCTTTTCACGGCTCTATTCCTTTAACAGTTCATTTAAGACGTCTGCCTTGCATTTTTCCATTTGGTGTTGGGAAAATGTTTTCCTTCACCTGGCATCGAGCCCAATTCAACAGAAAAAGAAAGCCCTCCCCATTTTCAAGGGGCCCTGCAGTATAAGACATGGGACTGATTCTACCCTTAACCAGGCTACTTTCAGCTCTGTCATCAGGTATTTTGTCCCCTTCCCTTTTGCTGAGGCTCTTTTCCTTCCCTGTCATTTAGCAGATGAGTTCATTTTTTGCTGGTTCCTTGACATTACCAGTCAGGACAATCCCCTGACACCACCTCTGCTCCTCCAAGCAATGTCTTCAACTTTACCATCTCCGCAATCCACAGGAGCCCTCTCCCTGCAGCCCTTCCCCATCTCACTTCCTCAAGCCTTGGTCCAAAGAATGCAAACCTCTGCTGACACCATCCCAGCACAGCGTCACAAGACACAGGTCTAGCTGGGGTTTTGGCGACACCTCACTGCTCTTTCTCCACCAAGAGAAATATTCCTGATCTCCATACAAACCACATGCCTTAAACAACAGGTATCACAGCTAGATCACAGAACACAGCCTGGTTTCCACCCAAAACCTGACAAAGCCAAATATCACTAACTGCAAAACAAAACCACAGCATGGTCTTCCTGATACTGTACTGCTGGAGGGCTGGAGGGTTCCCTGGGAAAAGCAGCTCTTCAGGATACCTCGTTCCTGGGAATACAGGGGGAACAGCAGGGAGATGGTGATGGAGCCAGGCAGCTCAATGTGCCCCGATTTTATTTCTCTAGAGACCCAGAGAGATAACAGCATTTGGTTCCTGCTGTCTGAGGTTTTCAGGATAAAAAATGGGTTCAATTTTTATTTATTTACTTATTTATTTTCAGCTGAAGCTGGAGATGGCAGAAGGCAGCCCTGCAGCAGAGGAAGCCCAGCTCTCTGGCTGATGCTGTGTAATGCCACATCCCCCCTTCTTCACCCTGCTCTATTCCAACAACTGGAAATCCATCAGGTGCTTTTCTCTAATTAGCTATTGATTTCAGAGAAGAAGCCCTCTACTCAGTGAGGAGCCGAGGAATGATTCCCATCTCGTACACTGTCAGGACACTGCGCTGTAACGCACGTCATGAGGCCAAGCCGTACGGATTTGTAGCTAAAATGACTCAGTAGAATGATGCCAGCTGTGCCGACTGAGAATTGGGCTGCTATGTGTTTTTCCTACTATACGTAGATGTCTAAATCCCTAAGCCTGAAGTAAAATAATTTAGACACTCCAGGTAGAAAAGATCTGCCCCCAAATCCTCATCACTTTTCAATCCTAGCCTCCAACACATTATATTCTTTCTGCATTTAATGTGCCCTTAAGGTGGGGATTAGGTAGGCATTTGATTACGTCTTTTATGTTTATAGCAATTCATTTCCAAACCTTTACAAAGTTTAATTAAATACTACATTTTTACCACCTTGTCCTGAATTGAGACATAGCAGCAGAGAAAAATCTGTCCTCAAACAAAATTTACATTTCTAAAGCATCTTTTTCTGTGCAAGCACCTTGGGGCTATTGCATAAAATCATCCTGAGCTGCCTTAAGATGTATCAGTGCAGACATCAAAGCAGCTCTAATACCCAGCCTCACGCAGACCCGCAGACAGCTGAGATCACCGTGTTCACAAGCACGAAATAAAACAGCTCCTGCCAAAACCAACCATCGATCCCCTCAAGAGGTGGCCATGGGGAAAGCGAGAGCAGCAGCCAAGCTCCAACAGTAAAAACCAACCTTTGCCTTGGAGAAAGTTGACAGGAAGAGGCCTGGTAGCCAAATGCATGGGAACGTCATCCAGTCCCATAGCCCGTTTTTTGGAGCATCGCTCTTCACAAGAGGAGACACCATTGCTACGTTCCTGCGAAGCGAAATGGGAAGCTGAGCACTCCTAGGGAGAAGGAGAGGTCAGCACAACCAGCTCCCCAGAGCTGGGAATGACCAAACTGTCTCCAAAGGCAACCCCCCACCATTGACTGTAAAGATTTCCAGTGACTAGGAAATGCAATGCCATTTCTTTTAACTCTGGGCTCTTAAAGTTGGTTATAGTTGGGTTCACCCTACCCATGGCTTAGTGAAAGGCCTGGCACACATCGGCTCTGTGGTTCTTTTACAGAGGGGACACAACTCAAAGTTGTTCAGCATTTAAGACCTGAGAAATTGGTTTTGAAGCCAAATTTTAATTGCAGGTTGGAAATTGTGAATTTGCCCCACTTTAAAGTCTGGGTGCAGCAGAAACCATTCCCAGGAACTGTCAGATCAAAAAGACACGGATCTCATAAGATTAGCTGAGCTCTGCAGCTTTGCCCTTTGGGGCCAAGACAGAAGAATGATATCAAATTTTTATCAGCTAAGAAACTCAAGCCTGTCTTGAACACCACCACATCTCTGCAGCCCATCGGAATAAATTCAGAGTGCACACAGAGAATACTAAAAAGATTTAGTTAAAAATCTCACAGGTCAGGTAGCATCAAGGTCACAGCTGCAAACAATCCTGTGCACAGATATAGTAAACATTGAATCAGTTGCAATATCCTTGTTTTCTGCTTTCCTGCAACGCCCTTCAACAATACAAAGGGGTTCATCATTCAAGGATGTTGTGCCTCACTTGCTGCTGCCCCATCCCACAGGCCTCAGGGTGCCACGGGCAGATGAGATCTCTGCAGCTGTGCACAGTGCCACCTGAGCTGGCACAGAATCTCAGTACCCTGTGCCACAACCAGCTTCAAACCCTTTAAACACCTTTGGGAGGGCTGGGGAGGAGGGTTAAATCATTGATCAGCCTTACGCCTGCCCTCTGTGCTGGGCTGAAATTTCACTCCTTGAGTTACCATGGCTGGAAGCACCGCATGTGCACAGAGTGTCCCGCTCTGCAAACTCACCCACTGCTCACATCCAAATAGCCTCATTTTTCCTGGATCATGTAAATGCACTTCCCAGCAATAACCACTGTCAGGCCAAGTTTTGGCCTTCTAGCTGCAGTTGTCGCTATCAAAGAGCGTTAAGAAGATGTAAAGCTGTGTTTCACCTTGTCTAAAACGTCTCACAAAGCCCAGACAAGTTTTATTGGAAGACTATTATCACAGGTCTTCCACTGAAGATCACTTTCCTGGTCCCTGGGAAATTCATGACATGACTTACCCAGGGTCAGGATTTCACTCCAAACTTGAAGAGCTCAGGCCAAAAGGAAAGTTTAGGCAGTTGCTGCATGCACTGGAAGGAGTGGCTGGAGCAGGAAGCCAACATTTAACGGCACTAGCAGCCCTGCAAAATTTTACAAGACACAACCCTCACGTTAGAGGATCCATTTCTTTCTTCATAAAATATATTGGGCCTTTCCACAAACTCCTTTTATTGGTCCATTTGGCTACTCACTCCTTTTATGAACTACTCTGGCTTCTCCCTCTCCTGGAAAAGCTGAGGAAGACGGCCAAGCTGCACCACAACAATGTGCCAGCCATCACTAACAACCTTCTCTGCCACCATGGCTCGGGCACTGTGTGTGGGAGCAAGGAAGGGAAAAGCCAATAGACAGGGCAGCTGGATTTCATCACCTGAAAGGAAGCACATAGCATCTTTTTAAACCATTTCTTCTCACTGCCTGCAAGGTTTTGGTGTCCCAAAGTTGAGATAAAGCCTCCAAGTCCAGGTGCCTTTGTGCCTTTCACCTCAGCCCAAAATCCACCTGGCAGCAAACAAGCAGTTAAGACTGAGAATTTTTTTTAACCAGCCTCCTACATATCTTCCATGGGGGTCCTTTAACGGGTCCAGTTAAAGAGCAAGCTCACATGGAGGTCCACATGCTAACATAACAACATATTTTAACTGTGTATTTAAATAGTTTCATTTCTATTGACATTGGCTAAGGTGAGTCCTAAGGCTTGCTGGTCTCCAGCACAAGGCTGGACAGCTCACGAGGGCAGCTTTTCAAGCTCTGCGTTGCCAAATCTCCTTTAACAACAACAAGCTCCTGCAAAACATTTCAGAACCATCGTTTCCCAAGGAGACGGGTGGCTGAGGCACTTGGTGTGCTAAATCCAGTCTTTGTGGCACAGTCAGTACAGAAAAAAGACCAGCAAAGCCTTACAAGAGAGGAAAAGCCAAGCAGCACAAGTAGACACATGCCTGGCTCTGCACATCTGCTCCTGTCCAAAAACCTGGAGCCAGTGAAGCAGAACCAGGGTTCCGTGCTCCAGGCTGTGGCGCTGCATTTTGATTTTGGTCACAGTCCCAGAGCTGAAACAGTTCATTCCTGGCAGTGTACTCCCAGTACTTCCCAGTCCACCAGCCCAGGCAGGAGCATGTAACTGGCGGTGGCAGCATCATGCTGGTCTCACAGCTCCAAAACGCGCAATGTAGGAATCGCCATAATGGGACAAAATGCCCCTTCTCAGAGCCCAGCGTCAGTAAAACCTCCAGGAAGGCAATTATCCAGGCACATTAATATAACAGCATTTTTATCCTAGGGAGAAGGTGTTTTGCAGCACGCAGGCCACCTTGTACCCTTGAAATGTCATGTCTTAGCTGTACCAAGCCCCTGTGAAATAACAGCAAAGGGTGAATGCTGCTTGCAACAATCCCGCAGAGAGGCTGTTTTAAGTCCTATAATAAGGAGCTCTGATGCCCTCCCAAATAGCAGGGGCTACTTTAAAAAACCCTTACTATTGTAATCTTGGATAATTCTCTACCACCCAAATCCATTTCATCATAATTAGCACCCATTATTATAAAGTCCCTCTGACATTTCCATATTTCTATGAATATATCTCCACAGATACTCTGTAGCAAAATCCACCCAGCTGTGTATTTTGCATAAACTGGTTATCTTGAACCACATGCCCTCTCACTCTTGTTACCAGCCCCTATTTTATACAGCAGCGCTGACAGTTCCAGCCTCTTGCAGGAGCCTTGCATTGAGAGATTTAGACTAAGCCCAATCCAAGCATCTCACTGGGGGAGACAGGGGAAACCTGAATTCCTCTCGAACTTATGACTAGAATCTGAACAATCAGCATGGCATCATATGGTTTTAGCAGAAAAGACATCACGCAAAGCATGGCACAAAATCCAGTTGCCCAGAATATTTTAACAGCACCACAAGACAGATAAAAGCTGATCACGGACTTGGCTTTAGAGTTCTTTATTCCATCTTAAAAAACCCCACAAGGTTCACTAAGAGTTCAACAAGAAACAAATCTTGGTAGTGTCTGTGCAATTTGTTACAGGGAAAATTAAAAAACAAAAAAAGTCCATTTCCATTGAAAAAAACCTTATTAGAGAAGATGAGGCCCCAGTCTCTGCGATCAGCTCTGGACAATTAAGCACACACCTCTGTATCTGCAGGATGGGGCCCCTCACTAGCAAGCAGGTTCTTCATCTTCCACCTAACAATACTCCAGCCAGTATCCAGCCCTGTCACCTCACCCTTGGGCCAGGGCTGTTTCCAGATCCAGCCACCAAACTCATTACTTTCAGTTTCCTTACACAGATGATAACTTCTACAGTAGGGATAAGAACCATCTCAAGGACTTTCACAAGAGCCTTGCAACTCCACCAGCTTTGGTGGTGCCAAGAACGAGACCTCAGCACTGCAAACTATAGCACAGAGCACACTAGACCCTAGATGTGCTGCTTTCCTAGACAGAAGGACTCATTCTGCATTCTCCAATATTATCCATCTTTCAGGACCTTTCCTTGACTTGGGTAGTTCCCAGCATCCTAAGAAGTCTTCAGACTCTGTGCCTTCATGAGGAAGATGGAGACTGCAACACTTCAGAAGTTGGGGACTCCTCGTTCTCCCCTCTCAGTACATTTCAGTCCCCTCCAAAGCTCAGTGTAACACCAGGCTGAGCATTAATCAACACAACATGCACTTCATCCAACTTCAGCAACCACTACGAATATTTAAGTTTTATATTATGTGCTGGGATTATTTTTATATATATGCCACCCTGAGTCTTTTTATATACACACTCACACCCCTATATAAGCAAACACACACACGACAGTATTTCATTTCTGCAAAACACGTATAAGGTAAGCACAGGGAATTTTTTTCCCCCTTCAGGCAACTGGAGCAGCAGCTACTCGGCACAGCAGAGATGCAGAGTGCCCTCTGCCGTACATGAGACAAATGTTTCTTTGTTTAAAAATGTTTTTAAATATGTACTTACAACTTCTCTTAGAACAAAATATTTATTAAAATCACATTTGATTATTTCGAGCGCAATGTGCAATACTGGTGCTGCCAGATTTCTCCTGTCACTGAAAGATTCATGTCTCTTACAAGTTGCATCAGCAGAAAGTAAATAAGTCTGGGCTGCAACAGCACGGGATACAATGTGAAATCTTTTATTTATATATTTGAAAGCAGCAAAGGGAAATCAGAACAAACAATATAGCTTTATTATTCAGGCATTTATCAGATAGTCTTCACACTTCAGCAAATCACATATCTATTAGAGGTACAAGCTGAAACTGTCACGTGGCAACGTGAAATCATTTTTCTATTGTAAAGCAGCACTGTTCCTGCTACTGAGAGATAATATTAAAACATATTCAAATATATGTATTTGAAACCATTGTATCTTGTAATAAATTACGCACTTGATATTAAAAATCCAAGCTACTCTGCAAAACCTGAGTTTGAAATATTAAACTTTTATTGTCTTCTCATATCTCAACCCTTCTCAAATCTGACATTTAAAGGGGCTCCACTTTCACCATGGCACCAAATGCAGATAATGTGACAGGGCCGCAGCTCTGTGACAACCATGCCCAGTGCCTGGCAGGCGGGAAGAGAAAGGGAATCAGCCTTGTCCCTGCCTTGTTGCCTCTTCTTCAAATGTTGTGTAATTTTAAGCAAAAGTATGACTTCTGTAGAGTAGGGGTGTGCAAAAATAAATCACCTGCAAAGAGTCAGGGCAAAATATGGGACACTGAGCCCAGAAGCATCTCTGCACAGGGACCCACCTCCACCCAAAGCAGATGGGTCAAAGACCAGCCAGGTCCTCCTCCATGGATCAAACCCTGCCACAACAAGCACCCAACGGCTTGGGGAGGTCAGAGCAGCACTGTCTGCTCCGCAAACATCACAATCTTAGTTACTGGCAACACCACGATGTATTTTTTCTCCCTGTGTCTTGATATCACAGAAGGAGACATCTTTTTTTAACCTGTCTCTGTGCAACACCTCAGTTCTGCAAGCAGGGCCCATCTGCTCCACAGAGCTCCATGGGCATATCTCCACAGTGCCCTGGAGGGTGGGAGGGGGCCAGGGGGTTTGGAGCACCCATGGGTGCTGTCTCCAAATGCCCCCAGGTGCTTCCACACAGCTGCCCTGTCCCCATCGGGCAACGAGCTGGTTGCCAATCAGCACAGTCACACCGGCACAACTGGTTCCCCATCTCTCCCAGTGACTCATTGCAAAACCTCTCCATTTCCAGCATTTGTATTCGCCTCACAGCTTGGATTTCCTCGAGGAGGCACTACCCAGGAAAACAAGCCTCCTCTTATGCCCTCCTGTAAGTGTGTCCACATGAACCTGATCAAAAATATTCCAGTTTATTTTTTTAACAAAGTCTTTTACCAGCATTTTTTCTCCCAACAAAACATTGTGGTTTTTTATAACTTTTCATCTCAGTCTTCTCAAGGATTCATGTCCTAGATTCCCTGTCTTGGTTGATGGCCAAGCATCACTAGCTGAGCCAGAGAGAATATAAAAGCATCTTTCTAAGACGCTATAGAAAAGAAGAAGAATTGGACTCTGGGAGCCAAATCTCTTTTATGCCTTGGGTATTTAAGGATCAAACACGCATTTGTGAGCTGACACAAGGTAAAAAGGTGGCTTTGAGACTTTATGGCGTCTAAAGAAGCCTCTGAAAGCATCTTTTTACCAACTAGAATGCAAGAGAAAACCAGGAGCAGCGACACATTCTGGAGTGTGGCTGTCAAGTCCCTGGGGACAGCCGGGCTCATCGGCCACTCCTGGTGTCACTAAGGGCAGTGAGTACTTGCAACCACTGCTCTGCTTGCAAAGCAAACAGCTGAAGGCAAGGAAACACCCAAGACACGATGAGGAGGTTTCCTATGGTTACTGCTGCCATGGAAATACTTTTTTGTCGGCTTGATCTAAATAATCTCTGGCTCCTTGGTGGCAGCGCACTTTCTGCAAAGTTGGGTTGAATCCTTAGGGCTGCACCCCGCTACTGGACTGAGACCGTGGGTGCCTGCGAGCTGGTCCAAGAGCATTTCAAACCTGAGATGCTTGAGGCTTTCCTCCCAGCTCCCTGGAGCCCATGGCTGGGTTTCAAGAAGAAGAGGAGGAAAGAAAGTGGAGGGAGGAGAAAAGACATCCTTTACTAATTGCTCACAGCTGTGTCCGAGCAGCTCCCACTTCAGCTGCCAGGAGCTGCAGACTCCTGCTCTCCCCAGCAGGCTCCAAGCAAAAGAAACCCCTCAAAGGGAGAGGGACTCTCCATCCATCCACAAGCTCTGCATAAGGATTTCGATAATTGTATTTATACACTCCCCTTATCAGCGAGAGCAGCCATTATGTCTTTTATCACCGCGGCGGCAGCATCCGCACAAGGGCTATTGATAGGGGATGAAGTATTTGCTGCGACGGCTGAGTACAAAGTGCCTCCCCTCCATGGTGAGAACAATAACTGTTACACTGAGCTCTCGAAGTGCTAAACTCTGGTATCAGGGTCCTGTGACAAGCAAAGAGACACACACATGGCAAGGAACAGCCTCTCCAGCTGTGGAGAGGAGCACCCTGAATTTTCTGTACACCTCTTGGCCCAAGCCCCAGTGAACCTGAAACAGGCTGTGGCCATCAGGGCTGCCCTGATGAATGTCCAGAGCCTGCGAGGACACGACGGCCCACGAGAAAAAAAGCTCTTTACAGCCATGCTCACGAGGCTTACCCTGAAATGAGTTTTCCTCACATCAGACAATTCTGCTAATGTTACAAATTCCTCCAACATTAGATAGTGACCGCAGAGATGCTGCGTGCACGGGAAGAGGGGAAGAGTGCGGCTTTTCCCCTCCACGGCTGGGAGATTATTCATTGGAGAAAAAAGGAAATATCCAAATGAGCATCACAAATTGCAAAAGCAGCTGCCAAAGGTCTCAGCTGATAATATCAGCCATCCTTAAGCTTGGTGATAGACTTACAAGCCAGACAATGAAAACGCAATTGATTATTTGAAGAGTGACTCACTGGTATAGTAAGGATGGATTAAGGGGGGTTAGGGGGAGAACGTCTTTGAAAAATAACTAAAAGACTGCAGATTGACTTTTTAAATGCAAATAGAAAGGAAAGAATAACTCTTGGAAACACTATTCTACAGCCGAGAGCAACAAAGAGGAGGGCAGCGCTCAGTGGGCTAAACTGAACAGTTGCACCTGGCCTCCTCCAGCTGGGGATGCCACGTATCAGCTTTTATCCAACAAAATTGGTGACCAGGAGCTCTCTCTTACACACCACACTCGTGACAAGGGCCTGTTGCAACCCCTCTATTAAAGGAGCAGGAGTTTTCCTTCCCATCAAACACGTGCCCACACACTCAGGACAGGCAATCACAGCCATACAGAGCACAGCACTGCCAGGGCTCCAGAGGGACACATCCTGTGGGAAGAGAGGGCTCTGTGCACTCCTTGTGGAGCCAGAGAGGAGGACAGAGAGGGCTGAGGCTACAGCAGGCCAGCAAGAAAATTCTGTAAGAGGATAGGGATGCCCAGGGCAGGGATGACAGCGCAGCTTTGCATGTCATGGGACTGATGAGACTATGTATCTCCCACTTCCTTCCTTATCATCAGAGGCTTCAACAAGTGATTTAACCCATTTCCCTAGGCTTGGGTGGATGTGCAGGGAGCTCAGAACCTTACACATCCAGCAACATTGAGCTGTTAAATCAGTTCACCATGTCCCACTAAATCACAACCTATGCAGCTCCCAAATCCACAACCACAGCCTCCACAGCCCCCGACAGCTGTCTGCTTGAAGGAGATCCCCACTGCAAGCCATTCATCCCACTTCCAAGTTTTGTGGGTCTCTCTCTCGGACAAATCGATCCTGAAAGGCTCCTTGAGGGAACCATGCTTTGCCAGTGTCTGCCAGTGCAGCTCCGCGGCTGAGCCACTGGAAAAGTGCTCGCCAGTCACCGTTGGGATGCCAAACCCCACTTACTCACACCAGGCATGTAACATTCCACTCCCTACACACCAAGAAGAAACTGTAGTCATTTTCCAAGGAAAACGTAGTGCAAAAAATTGCCCCATCACATTTTAAATTATTTGTTTATAAGTAAAATATCAGGTAAACTCAGAATTCACTGTTTGTCTGCTCTGCCCCCTACATCATCAGCATCATTCACAATCACTCCAGAAACATAATAAACCCCCTAAAACCAGACCAAATCCCGCAATAGCTTATTAGTGGTTTTTCACCCCATTCATAAAACTAGAATTGCACACGGCCATCTCAAAACAGACAGAAAATCTACCCACACAGCCCGTTCTCCAGGAGAAATTCTGCTTTTTCGGCTTTTGCCAGCAGCTTAGGGGCAATGGAACCGGGCAGGGCAGCCCCAGTTAGAGCAGCTGCAGAGCAGAGCTCAGCTGAAATTCAATCAACAAGTGTCTCGAACTCCTTTGAGCTCCTGCAATACAATCCTGAGTGGCTTGTAAAGGACTTCAAACAGGCTCCCCGGGTTTGCCCGGAAACAAGAACATACCTCACCTGCTCTTTTGTACATCGCATACAAAAAAATTAAAGAATTTATTTCAGGCTTTTTGCCAGGGACAATACTGCCTCCGATACTGTAATGCTCTGTTAATGTGGATATCGCGTCTCTCAGCCAACACAAACAGGATACCTTATCAGTCTCGGCTGGTTTAAGTGCTGTTTCAGCAGCAGGGCATGAGGAAATGGAATGGACAAGCCAGAAAAAAATCGTTGGGAATTCCTTAAATGCAACTGTATACTTGACATTCAGGAAAAGATTGTCCCAGGGCAGGACAAAGCTGATCCTTACACCACACCCATCCAAACTTCCACTCCAATGAGCCAGCTGCCTCTTGGCAGAGACGCTGTGGGAACAGTGGGAGCAGCACAAGCCATCACTCGTTATCCTGCTCCGTCCCTACTATCACAGGGGTGGAAAACTCTGAGGAAAAGTAGGTCTGATTTTCCAAACACTTACACAAGTGTTTAATCTCGCAGGTGTGAGTAAACAGGACAGCTGAAGTCACTGATGCCAAGCCAGGTGCACACCCCAGCATCCCCCTGAACCAAGTCTGAGTGCACAGAGCAGCCCCCCCCACCAACCACCCTGGGCACAGGGGCTGAAGGACATGGACTCTGTCACTGAGTAACCCGGTAGGGAAAGGCTTCTTTCTGAACTGCTTACAACCAAATAAATACCAAACAAACAAACAAAAAAACCCCTAAAACCAAATTAATGATACCAAGCCTCTTTTGAAAGGCTTTAAAATCAGCAGGGAAAAACAACCTTCAATTTTTTTTGCATCCTCTCCACCAGGATGACATCCTTCTGAGGAAGGTGGCTCCTGCTCACCCCTGGGGACAGACACAGGTCCCCGAGGGACAGCAGCACACTTGGCCCCTCTGCAGTCCCTCTGGGAGTCGCCTCAGGAGTGCTGTGATGGATCTGCACCAGGATGGACCCACACTGGCTAAATTTTGCCTGTTTCAGCATGTTCTCCACTGCAAAATGACAAATTTGCTAAAATGCACCAGGCCAGCACAATTCACTGTGGCAGCGATAGGATCATCAGCCCACTCAAGGCAAAGTATTGCTACTCTCACATCTCCAAAGCCTTTCAAATAAACATGCAGGGAAGTGTGGAATATCTGAATCCTAAAGGAGAGAGGCACAAAGACTGTTATTCATGAAAGGGAAAAACCAGGGAGCGTGTGTGTGAAAGACACATAACCTATGAAAAATGCTGAAAACATATGGAAGCATAAATCTGTACTTTTTTTTTTTTTTTTTTTGGAAGTAGAAACAAATGCTTCAGAACTTGGTGTTATTCGTTCATGGGGCTGCATTACAAACATTATTGTTTCTGCTCTCTGGATGAGGAATGAGGCATCAAAACGGGAGACCCAAAGGCGCCTAGGATGTGCATGGGAACCTGCCCGAGCAGGGGCGGTGCCGGGGAAATGCAGGCAGAGGATGCAAACACACAGAGTTCCTTGGTGTTCGCCACCCATCTCCAGAGCACTGGGCACTGGACAAACACATGAAGAAAAACAAACGTCCACTGCCATGAGCAACTCCCTGACTACCGTCAACAAGGCAGTGAAGGGAGACGCAAATCAACTTATCCACCATGCAGTTAACTCTGGGTCAGCCACCTCATTTTGGGTCACTGTCTTATGATACACATTTCTTTTTCCTTGTCCACAGGTTTTTGTGATCCAGTGGTCAATCACAACCCTTTGGGTTGATCACCTGGGATCTCCAGATGGATCGCTCCTAAGAAGGTGAAAAGTTTGTCCTTGTAGATGCTCCCTGATCCAGCAAGACCAGAAGAGATCAGACTTCACTGAGGCTGACCATCGGTAGATTATAGCAAAATGCTGAGCTATGTAAATAAATAAATGCTCCAAACAATTGTATGCATCAAAACTTGTTAATATGGAATTATTGCTGAGTATTACTTGAAGTCACATAAATTTGACTTGGAAGGTCAGGATCAGGCACTATGTGCTGTACAAATACACACCACTGATATTAAGACCACAAGGTGTGACACCAGTGCATGAAGAGAAGCAGATCTCTTCCCTGGAAAAACACGATTCCAAGGGACAAAGATTACACAACATATGCAAGGAAAAAGATACTCCAAGAAAAGATGTAAAACAATCTCACACTGAAACTAAAACCCTGGCAAACCAGTCTTTATGTCATGTTTATTGCTGCTTTTTAAATGCTTCTGCAAACCAGAAGAATAACTATGGCAACAAAAACTTCTCCAAAGGTTTTCAGACACTATTTTTAAAATTGTCTTCTCTGTCACAGCATCTGAATGCTGTGACAGCAAATCTCAGAAACCGGCCGTATGCCACTGCCTCTGTAGGCTTAGCAAACCAGGTGGTACATCCCCCATCCTCAAACCCAAGCTCAAATACCACCCTGAGATCTGGGTGTTCTGCATCTATGCTATTAGCTGGTGGTTTTGGAGAAAGCAGAGAGCAGGGAACAGCAAGGTCTGTGAACTGCAAGAGTATTTTTGCAAGGCTTTCTCAAGAAGCAAACAAACCAAGGCTCCGTGTGCTAAACACATGCCAATCTCCCAACACGAAGGATCCCTATTTTAACTACAGCACTAAGGCTGTAATTTTACTTCACCCAGAGTAAATCTGAAATTAGTTCCTCACAGTAAGCTAACAGCAGCAAAAGTCAACCATTTGTCACCTTTAAGGTTTGCATATTCACACTAATTGCACCAGGACTAGGTTATAAATTCCCTTTCCTCCTCCTGGACCACCTCCCTGGAAGGCTTTTCTCTGCAAGACATTATGCAAAAGACACTCCTAATGGCTATTCATTCACCAAACTCCAGTGACAGCTTTATTTAATGCCAAAGCTTGTTAACAAGCTGAATGGCACACAGTTTAATGTAATGCAGATCTGATTAGAAAACAGCAACCGGGCTCCTAAGGAGTTCAATTTTTATTGAATTTGATTTCCCTTTTTCCACACAAAGCCACCTTTCAAGTATCGACCTGTATTAATGAGGATTTGGCAATGTACACCCAATTTCCATCCTACAGGCTGCAGCCCACACAGATGAACTCAGTCGTTACACACTTGGCTGACAACCCACCATAGCAGAAAGCAATGAGATGAGAGGGAGGAGTCATTGTGCTTCTCATGCCATGAGAAATAGGGGGGTTTACTGGTTATACAGTTTGATAGCAGCACCTTCGCAGACTTCACACCCCAAGAGGGTGGAATTCAATCTTCAGTCTTTTCAGACAAACCACTCACATTCTCCTTTTGGAGGCTAAATGATTTAGAACAGAAAATTGAATTTCTGCCTTACAACAAGAGGTTGCCTGCGGCACGCAGGGAAGAGCTTTGAGGGGGTAAGACGCAGGTGGTGGGCTCCAATTTAACCAAAGGTGCCTTCAATTCCTTGCTTCCACCAAAATAGCATTAAATACACTGACACTGCTACATTCACCCACTACCTTGAATATGAGATTATAATTTCAGAGCAGAATTACAAAGATTTAAAAACAAACTTCAGAAACCAAGGACATTATTTAATCATTTAGAAATCCCCTTTCATCTTCTTTTCGCACATCACCTGCAGAGCGGAGACTAGGTTTATTCTGGAAACAGTTCCACAGAACGCAATTTATTTTCAAGAGGTTTCCCTGTCTCAGAAAGTATGCCTGTGCTTCCAGGAATGATGAATTCAACTAACGCCTAAAGCCATCTCTGAGAGAAGTGGCTTTTAAGGGAATGTACGAGCACAGAAATCTTCCTCTAACAAAGCAATTTGCTTGCTTGATGGAGTGGCTACACCTAAAATCACAGGTAAGTAGAAAATACACAGTCCAGCATAACTAGGTATAAGACAATGCCTGTCTCAATAATGATTTCAGTGGCTACATGCTTATAAATTCCATCTCCCTAAAGCGCATCACCAGTTAGCATCCTGGAAGCCAAAAAAGTCCCATTTACATTTATCAGCAAAACTCTGCTGTTAATGGATTATAAAAAGCCTTACAAATCTCTAGTGGCTAATTGATCTGGATTTATACCCTTAATCTGAGGATCTCCTTGCAAACCCTTGTTTCCTTCCAGTCTCGCCCTGCACATTCAGGTGAGCAGTCCCAGCAGGCAGTGGCTACATCACCTCATGCACAGAGGGCATAGGCTCCTCAGCATGTTTTTGACCTACAAAACTACTGTGAATAATTTCCCTGCTTACCTATTCCTGGCATTAATATACCACTAGCTAATAAAAAAATGAACATGCTTCCTCTCTATTGTGTTCTGGCAAATAGGCTGTCTTTATTTGGTTTAATTGCATAATTACTCTTGTATCAAGGCAATTAAATGGGAATATGTGCAGGAGGGCTCTCAGCTCATCAAGTCCCAGTGTAAGGTAATTTAGTGTGAGGTCTAACCTGCTCAGCCGGATGCAAAGCCAGAGCACACAAACTGCAGTGCCTCTGGGGGCTGACCCCACCCGCACCTAAAGGCTCCCCATCCTTCTCCTGCCCGAGGGAGGTAACCACTTCTTTCCTGAGAAAAGGCTGCTGGAACAAGCCACGCTGTTTAAGTCAAAATCCTTGCCTATGTCTGGGGTCCCTCAGAAAAGGAGATGTCTATGGGTGGTTCTGGCAGGCTGGAGCCTCCTGCACATGGGGTCTGCAGGACCTGGCCAAGAGGCAGGTCTGCGGGTGCAGAGGGCACAACCTGAAAGAGCCACGACACCTCTTTTTCATCTGGCATTTCCCAAGTCGCTGGGTACCCCTTCTGCTGGGCTGTTTGGCCTCTGATGGGCTGCTATCAAAATTTTGGCAATTCCTCAAAAGCCACTGGAAGGCTGTGCCCTCTGACATAAAAAACCAGGAATCACAGCACCTCGCAGGTCTTTGAAGCAAGGTACAAATACTGTCAGCGACCACAGCTTTTCTTCTTATCTTGCATTTGAAAGTTCCCCCTTGACACTTTTAAGCCCTACAAAGCAGCTCTCCAATGACATGAGGAAGCCTGGGATAGAGTGGGAAAGCATTCATAAGCCCTGAAAAGATGACAACTCAAGGGTGACCTTATAAATGTATTAACACAAGTGGCAGATTCAGATCTTTGGGACCGTGACAGAAGACCACATCTCCTGCAGCGCAGGAGGGACACCTTCAGCTCCTGAAGGCCTGAGGTGGGACATCATGCACTTGGATGTGGAATTAGCACCTGCAGAAGGCCAGGCTTGAGTACCACAGGCAAGCCCCTCCTGCTGCTGTGTATCCCCAGGGGCAGACCTCAGCCTATGGAACCCGTCCCACCACACCCTGCGGCAAATGCCACCGGGAATGATGATTTGCAAGGCAGAACATTAAGATACAACTCAATGGGAACATATCAGTCCCCCTTCAGCTGAGACGTAGCTCTGAGAAGCAGGGCAGAGGTTGGGAGGAACGCCAAGTGCTGCAGATACTGGATAAAAAGGTATAACCTGAAAAATAAGGTTAAAAGGTCGCCAAGGGCTCTCTGGCCTACTAAGTTTGTGAGCAGCGCACAGAGCCCACAGCCCAGATTTAATATCGCCGAGTCCCAGATCAGCCATCAGCAGGAACTCATTTCTGGCAGCAGAACATGAGGAAGGGAAAAGGGGCTGACCCAGCATGAGGCCAGGGCTCGCTGAGCCTTGCAGACACCAGCCCTGTCAAGTTTGTAAAGAAACACAGCAGAAATAGCCAAAAAATACTTGCTCATTCCTACACACCCCCATCCATTTCAACAGCTAAATCTCTGCTTGGCATCACCGAGAGGATAAATGCTGTCATGGTGGAGGCAGGAGTTTCACAAAGTGGTTTGGTGCAAACCACCAGAATCCCTTCAGCTCCGTTTCTCTCTTCCCACCCCACCCAGATTGTCCCCGCCAGGTGAGAGCAGCGTCCGCCCCCGGCACGACCCGGGGCAGCAGGACGAGCCCCTGACCGCAGTGATGAGGCTTCGAGTTGGTAATTACCAAACCAGTTACCCCAGTCCAGCGTCTGGATCCTGCTGCACCCCGCACCAGCGGCCACCACGGGCACACCTGCGGGGCACACCCGCGTGGGGCCGGCAAACCCACCCGTGTCTCCAGACCTGGAGCGTGCAACACGTTCAGGACTAACACAAGCGCCCCCCAAAATGCCACACCTGCAGCCCGGATGCGCACGGAACCGGGCAGGAGCCACTAAACCCTGCGAACACACGATGGGACCCACCGGGGTCCCGCTGCCCGCGGGGGCCGGGGCGACGGTCCGGGGGGGCACACGGGGGTCTCGCCAGGTCTTACCTCCACTTGTGCAGGGCGAAGCCGGGGCACTGGTCCCCGCAGGTGTTGCAGGGCTGGCCCCGCTCCGGCTCTCCCGACGCCGTCAGCTGCAACGAACCGCAGANCTGGGAGGGCTCGGCTCGGCCCCGTCCGGAGGGTCCGGGTCCTGTCCCTGCGGCCAGAGTTAACGACGGTGCCGGCGCCCTCGGGAGCTCCGCGCCCGGCCGGCTCTGCGGGGCACAGACACATGTGCTGTTTGCGCTCCAGCTCGGCCTGAGCTCCCCGGGGACAGTGGTGGGTCCAGAAAGAGGCAAACGCTGAGGTTGCGCCTCGCTGTGCAGGGGGGTTTTACTGGCGCAGGCACAGACAGGGAGCGAAACGTTCCCGGGGTTCTTGCTGGGCTTCTGATCCCCTCCTTGAGGAGGACAGGTTTAGTCCACAAACACGAAGAGGGTGAAGGAGAAACAGTGCCGGGAAGTACATTTTCAGCCTGAGATGCTGGGCCAGGACACGAAGCACCTGTTCTAGTCCTCCGGGTCTCATCCCAGAGCTACGTGTGGTCCAGCAGGGCTGGGACGTGCGAGGCTGTGGGGTCGGGATCTGTGGGGCTGGGAGCGGATGGGCAACCCAAACATCAACCTGCTCATGCCATGTGCACAGCGCACTACAAAGGGATCCCCACAGCCAACAACCAGCCCGTACCCCTGGGGTTTCCAATCAAACAGCACATCTGGCGCATGGCAGAGCAAAATGAACCGTGGGGAGAGGGGAAGGAGCAAACACGCTTCACAGAGCACAGGGCTCCTCGGAAACTTGTCCCCAGTGGCGCTGGAGCAGCTTCGCCATTAGCATTTCACAGCTTCACCCATGGTTGTGGTTGTTTGCAGATCCTGCCAGCTCTTCCCCTCCTTCCCTGCCTCTTTGTTCTTTTGCCTTGCTGCCTCACAGCTGGTTAAACCCATAACCCTTTGATAATTTTTTTCTTTTTTTTTTCATTTAATCAGTTCTCATTTCTGTCAATTCTTCGCTTGTATCTTCTGAGAGTTGTGTAGTTGCATGGTCACCTTTTGAAGAGTCTCAGGCAAAAAGTTTCAGGGAAATTGTCACTCTTTACTCCCATACTGGGCTTTCTTAAAGAAAAAAAACCCCAAACACAACAACAACAACAACAACAAACTACCACTGAAAATTTTATCATGGAGAAAATGTTCTTTTTTTGCAGTCTTTTTTCATGTCACTGATAAAATATTGAGTTCTCCAAGCTCAGTTTTTCTGTGGTTGCTATTTTTACATTTCCAAAACCCTCCAGCTTCCCTCTGTTTCTCTCTACTGCTAAATTTCCTCATCGTTTTCCTTCTTGGTTTCTCTCCCAGTTTCCAACTCATACAGTGGTGCATGAATATATTATAATCTCTCGAGGGAGGAGGTGGTCTTTTCAAGTACACACGCATTTCATCACACAGTGGGCAACTGGTTGCAGACTGGGATTTGACCTCATACCGAAACATCTCCACCTATAACCTGTATCTAATGTGGAATACTTTAACATCGGGGTGCTGAGTTACTTTTATCTCTGCTGAAGGACGGAGGGATTTCAGGGAATAGATGTTGTGCAAGAGAGGGCCTGAAAATCTCCAGCATTTTGGGTGTCTTGCATAAGGTTCAGAATATTTAAAACTCCAATTAAAACTGCTGAAATAAAAGCAGTATTGGATAAAGGACTTATAACAAGATTCAACGTGCTGTGGGAAATGCTTTAAAGGTGACCTGCAAATCCTCTTTAATTGCTCTGCTGTTGCAAGAGATGCCTTGCGCCCTCAATAACAGGGCTGGTGAGGACATCTGCTATAAGTTTAAAACAGCAAAAGTAAGTCAAAGTTGGAGGGTAAATTCCTTGGAGGTGTGGCTGTGCTGAATCACAGCTCCCGTCTTCTGATGAAGGCACAGATCCTAAATTGCTCCCTAAAACAAGGCAGGTTGGTCCCCTCCCTCTGTCCCAAGCTGTCCATGGAGCTACCAAACTTTCTTGTCACCCTGCACCCTTGTGGCCCTCCAAGCTCATTCCAGCAGACACTGCAGGCACTGGTGGGTGAATTCTCAGCGCACAAGCAAAAGACAGGGGAGGCTCTGAGCATCAGACTTGCATCAGCATGCTCAGAAGAGAAGGGAAGATGAGGGCTCAGCCTGGGAATGCAGAAGATGCAGATCAGAGGTGTGAGGGATGGTCACTGCTTCTTCCCTTGTGTGTCTGGAGAAGGATCTGTAGAAATCATGTGTTCACAGAGCCAAAAACATATTCAGGTGGCACAGACCCCAGCAGAGTCATGTGCTTCGGGATTCCTGGTCACCTAAATATCTCACTGGGACAGCAGTTCCTGGCCAAGGACACCCAGGAGAGATGAAAGGCCAGTCAGTGACTCAGTCCACATTTTAGGATGCTCAGATGCTGCATCTAGATAAGGAAACAGCCAGGCCAGAACATCATCTCTGGGATGCAATTGCAAAAGGGAGGGGATACATTATCTCATTGGCCTGAATGCGCCTCTTCTCTTTCCTCCCCCAGAAAAGCTGCCAAGAGTAAAGATCTCTCAGGAAATAAACTCCCACTCCCTTTTTCTTACCATGTGCAAAGGGGATGATGCATTATCCTGGCATGGCAGGGTGGGCAGGGGACAACAACACAGCTCCAGCTCTACTTGTGTTACCACGAGAGGTACTTTCAAAAGGAGATTTTGTATTATTGTTTTCATAAACATGGAGATCTTCCTCTTGAGAGGAGGCAGACTCAGCTTGGAGGTGGGGGGTGTCAGATACTGCTGTCAAATAGGCTCAGAAACAGACACACATGGATAATACATGCCAGACAGTTTGTCTGACAAATTATTGTTTCTGCTGTCACTGAAATTGTTCCATACATCATCTTCCCCTCCCATTTCTGTTTCAACCAAACCTGCCTAGGGATGACTCTTCTTCCAGCCCTTCTCATGACTAAACCAGTTTAAAACCCAGTTTGCTCCATTCATGCACTGTGAGATGGACCCATTTTCCTTTGAAGTTATGGGTGGCCAAGTGGAGGGAAATGACAGGGATGCTCTTCTTTTCCTGCTCCCTGATGTACCTGATACCACAGAAATTACTATAATTAAAATCAAAGAGCTCAGGAAAAGGGCAAATGCGGCTTCTGTGTTAGCTTTTGGTCACAGGGTAGGTGGAGCAGGGACAGGCATGAGATAGATCCATGTAGGAGAGCAGCTGAGGATGTAGGGCAGTGGCTGCAGGGTATCCAGGCTCTGTGAGCCCTCATGGCTCAGTGAGTCTACTCACAAGCCCTGCAGGGCATCTCAGTCTGACGTGCGCATTGTGTGATGCCTCCTGGTCATCTCCAAGCATTTCATCAAGCAAATTCAGCCTCTGGCAGCAGAAGGTGAAAAGGAGAAACCCACGTGATTGCAGAGCTGTTCTGCTTGCCCAGTCCCAGGGTATGTGCCCAACCTTGCAGCTCTGTCAAGGCTCACCTTGTAGCATGTCTGACCACTGCACATGGAGGAAAGGAGCTGCCATTAGGATGCTGCTCTCCTGGTGACTCCCATCCCCTCTGGGACACGAGCTTGTGCAATAGCAGCAGTGAAGTGACTTGTGTCTGAGCCCAGTGGGTAGCCCTGACCACCAAGGAAGAGGAGCTGCATGTCTGCAAGCAGTACCCGCAATGAGTGGATGGGAAGTATGGAGAAAACTAAAGACCATAGAAAGTCTGCCTCCTGCTCTGGTCCTGCAATTCTGGATGGAAGTTAGCTGGCAGACACAACACTTTTGTGTATGAAGCCAGGAAAATTTGCTAGTGTTTCCAGGAAAGTACCCCCAGCATTTCTACCCTGCAAACTATGCCTCATGTCAGGAAATCACCTCTAAATTATTCACGCACAGAAAGCTCTCAGCATCCCTCCATCAGCTCTGACACCCCTGTGCCTCCTGTGGTCCACGCCTGACCAGCAGCACTGAGGCAGCAGTACCACCAACAGAAAGCACTGGAGCAAAGCAGAAGGCAGCTCTCATTTTAATGCTGGACCCATCCATTTCTCCCCTCTGCGATGTCAAGGTGAATTTGGCTGTTACGGACCAAGTCAATCTCCTCACGGTTCCTCCTGCCAGCAGCCTGTGCAGGTGAATTACAGCTCAACACGAATCCTGTCTCCATCTAGTACCCTGAAGGTAATAAATGTCTGACTGTTATTAGGCAGTTATTGCCTGAAACCTTTCAAACAGCAAAAGGAGGCCTTAAAAATACCTCGAAGTGCCACAGCTGCTGAAGGAGTGTGCTGGGGACCAGGCATCTATTTTACTGCATCGTTCCTCCTGCAAAGCTCCTTCTTCCTGGGTAAACGTGCCCCCATGAGGGTCTTTTAGGAGGGAAGCCATTCAGTGTTTCCGCTCATTCTGGCTCCAAGATTTGCAATTACTGCAGGCAGAGAAGGCTGTGCATACACCCCAGTTTGAGGTGGGGATATGGAATTTCAATCTGTGCTGTGCATAACAGGAACCCAGGCCGGGATGAATCATGCTATGTTACTTTGGTTTTAAATTTTTTTTGCACTGCGTAGGTTTTTCTGGGGCATATTCCATCAGGCACATAACGGTCAAATTCACTTTGAGCGTTTATTACATGGTTAGTCTGTGGTACACACACTTCAGATGTCAGAAATGGTAAAAAAGTGGGCTTAGCAACTTAACAAACCCTTCCATCAGTTCTGTAGATTGCCATACATTTTCTGAGTTCTCTTTATCTCAGCATTTGACTACTATTTTTTGTTTGATTTGTTGGTTCTGAGGTATTTTGATTAAAACCGTACTGGGTAATTTTACCTTTTCTCCTTAACAAATACACTCATTTGTAAATATCCTAGGAATTCTTTTTTCTGCCCTCCCACCCAGGAATGCAAATGGCCATTATGTGCTCCCCAAGGTATCTCCAAATAACCCTTCTCCTTTTAACCTTAGGATTTTATTGTGTTAGTTGCTAGGTAACTGAGTAAGATTTATAGCCATCCATTGTTAATTTTGAAGGCGGTCTTCAATTTCCCTGTAAATAGCATTTGGGAGTTGGAGTCCACCCCAATAAAAACTTGGAGCCCAGTCCCACTCTGTGGAGAGGAGCACCTGCTATGAAATGTGAAGCCAAGTGGATACACAAAACTTATCCCTTCAAAAAGGAGCCCTGCCCCTCTCGAACTGGGCAGATTGGGCACTGCTGGAGTGATGTAGGGAACCTGTGCACCCTGGTCTCTGATGCTGGTGTGGCAAAGCAGCAGCAGGCTGTGTATCCTGCTTCCCTCACTCCTGGTCCTCTTCCAACCCCCTTCCTCGTCCTTCAGGCTGTTACTCACTCCCCGGAATGAGATGACAGCACTGCAGCTTTTCCCAGAACTGGATTTCTTTGCTGTCGAGCTCAGAAGTCCCCTGGCGGAGCTTTCCCTGTCTCTCTGACAAGGGGTGGGTGGTGGATGGCCCTGGTTCATGCAGTTCCTTAATGCTTATCAGTTTGAGGTTAAACAAAGCAATCAAGTGGGGCTCTGCCAATTTGCACACAACATCCTCGTGTTATAGCAACAAGTAATTTTCAGCTGTCCTCCCTCACTCTCTCAAGCTCTCTTTTGGTCCAGCAGAATTATTTGCTTTATGCTGTAAATTCACACTCCTGCCATGCTACTTTTACTTTTCAGGACCGTTTCTGAAGGAGTAGCTGGTGGAGAGGCAGGTGTCAGCAGCCACGGCAGGAGGTGAGCTGGCAGGAGTGAAGCTATCCTGTCCTTCCCTTGCCACGGCACTGGGAGGTGTCACAGGTGTCCTTCAGTCCCTCACATGAATCATTCATTTGCTACCCTGCAGGTGAAAAGGTCTTTTTACTCATATTTTTAAAGCTGCTTTATTGTCTCTTCTCATTGGGAGAAAAAGAAAACAGCCTGTTACTTACCCTTTCACAGGACTGAAACCTGCTGATAAACAGGGGAGTCAAATATCCAGCAAAACCAGGCTGCTGGTGGTGGATCAGGTCAGCACACACTAGGTAGCTGGTCAAAGGGTAAATTCAGAAAACTTATCTATGGCCCTTGAGATGACAGAAATTGTTTCTCCTCTGGCCACCAATGTTGTTGGGTTTTACCTTGGTGCTGTTTTTACCTGCTGGAGATGCCAGTTTTTTATCCAAGGCAAACAGCCCAAGACCTACCTGCTGTCTAAAGCTTCCAAGTCTCCCAAGTTAAATGCTCCCATATATTTAAGCTCTTGAAATGCCCAAGCTGTTGGGAAGGATCAAGTGGGGAAATGCCGTTAGTGATATCTGAATGCAAATCATACCTGGAAAGCTTCGCATACCCCTTGCACAACACGGAGAGAAGCCGACAGAGGTTATCTTGGGTGCCAGCCTCTCCTGGGGCAGCTCTCAGGGGTTATTCCAGGTGAGCTATGCACCAGCACAAGGCACACCCACTGCATTTTCCACGTAGAGCAGGATGAAGCTGTTGGTGTTGACAAGAGCTGTTGAAAGGACTTGAGGACATCCCAATTTATGCAATTCAGTCAGCAGAATTTAGAAATATCTCTAAAAAGTGGATCTGAAGGGCATCACCTCTCCCTTTGCCCTACCTGAATGGAGCAGCAGCTCAAGTGAGAGTCAGCAGAGTGATCTGCTGGGGTTTCCTCAGATCACCTGTGCCACTGATCTGTGTGGACTGTCCCCTGAGACACATGGATTTGAAGAGACATGGCATGCTCAGGTGTTCCCTGAGAAGAGAGCAGTGAAGGAGAGAGGAAGACAGCAAAGTGTTTCAGCAGCTAAGCCCCGGCACAGATGAGAAGAGAGGCCACTGCCTCCTGCCTCCCACAGACTCACCGTGCTGCCAGGAATCGAACCTGTGCCCACTGCTGCTCTACTCCTCCTTCCAGCAGCTCAGCCCACGCTGTACATGGTTTGTTATTCAGTTGTTTGCCAGTTTTATGCTGTGTTTTCCGAAGCAGGCCAAGATTGCCATCAGAGGGTACCTGCTTGTTCTAAGCTCCAGCAAGGCGCCAGCCTCAGGGGCAAGTGCAGAGCTGCATACTCCCAGCACCACACGCCTGTCCCCTGCTCCAAAGGGATAGTGAAACCTGGGACACCAAGTTGAGATGACTTTGTCTGGGGAGTCCAACCCATGCATGAGACCAGAGCTCCAGCCTCTGGCAGCATCTGGTACCTGCTTGCATCCTGTGCTGCCGACAGCTTCGCTCCTACTGCCGAGAGGGGTTTAGTGGCACCACTTGTATTTACCCCCACTTGTATTTGCCAGTCATAGCAACTAACCTGGACATGTCTGTTCTTGCCAGTCATTTGCAGGGAGCCATTCCCACCTCCCTGCTACCGTGAGCAGGAGCAATGAAAGCATTTCACAGCCAATGCTGCTTTCCGTGTGGGGCTGGGGAAGGCAGGCAGCGAGCAGTGAATAGCTTCAAAGAGGAAGGTCAGCAAGCGAGAGAGAATGGATTAGAAAGGGACAATGCAGCAAAGACCTGATTAATTTAATTGCTCATCTGAAATGTAGTCGCAGATTAGAGAAGGATGAAGAAATTATAAGCATATGAATGGAGCCAAGTAATGATTTTAAGAGAGAGAATACACAGAGCCCTGCCTCCCCCTACACCCTCTGCCCCACATACAAAGGGATTTGTATTCAGAGATTACTCCAGACTTTTGGCTCTTCTCCTCACACTATTTCCTCAGAAACAGAGACACTGACTACCAGAAAACGTTTAAGTAGCTGCAGCTTGGTATTGCTCAGTATTGGCAGCTCCTACTGAGTTAGAGCCAGGCTTGTACCGAAGCCTGTGAGGAGATGTAACGTGGAAACCATTCTGCTCCCAAAATGAACTGACGCTTTCTTGGTGAAAATGGATTGATGGGCATGGTCTCAGCCTCTGCACTTCATACCTGGCCCCACCTTGAAGGACCTGGATCAGCTTCACAAAGGAGAAATGTATTTCCACCTTCCCTTGGATTAGAATGTACCTATATCACATCTCCCCCTACTTAGTCAACAGATCACATCTCCAAACACTTCAGAAGGAATATTTATAAACAGAGAGAAGCAGAAGCCATTTCATAGAAAATTTCACAAGTTTGTTTTTTAGTTTTGTTTGTTAGTTTTTTCATTGGAACAAAAACAAACAAAATCTTCCCAGAAAATAAAGTAGAAAAAGCATTTGGGTTAGGTCAAAACACTATTCTCTTGTTCTGATTTTTTTTCTAAAAACTGTGCCTTATGTTTGCTAATATGAAATAGCTGAAAGACTAACGCAACTTTGAAGTGGAAACTCAAACTCTTCTGTGAAGGCCAAAAATAACTTCTTAGCATTTTTTATCTCACTGCTGCAAAGAGAGGTCAGAAACTTGTCAACTAAATCTGCTTCTGGAAGGCTACAATTCCGATTGCCTGGATCGCTCTGCAGGCAAAAACACTTGGAAAATATTGGAGTGAGACTGACAGGCACCACTTTTGGTCATCAGCTCCTTCCTTATGCTCAATATAAGCTGGAGAGCTGCCTCCAGGAATTTGTACTGCAGAGGGACTCATCCCCTCCCACTACATGACCACCAGCTACGAAGGTCAATGACTTCTGGATGAACTCAAATATGTCCCTTACAATGACCTGATTTGAAGAGTTCTCCATTTGAAGAGGAAAAGTTACCACATGGGCTGAGCTGCTTCAGCTGTTAATGGCTCTTGGGTTGGGTTGAATTTCTGCATCTTGTAATTGTCTTGAGGTAATGGAAGAAGTGTCTCACCTCGATGCTCTTCCCCTGACAGAATGCTTTCTTCTGAGTTAGCCCTTGATTGTTTGGGAAGAGGAGTTGTGTTGGAAAGACCCACTAGACCAGGTCTGGAAGTGCCTCAGAGGTAAATTATCCTTTTTTTTTTTTCCCTCCCTCCTTGGTCTTTTCTGCCTCTCTGCACTTTTCAATACAATACGTGTGGCTGTGTGGAAAGAAGATTTCCTAGCACATGTCCTGATTTAACACTAGGTCCCTGAGATATATGTGTCCGATAGCCTTCAACAAAATGTGTTTTATTTTTCTACAGACAAAAAATACCATTGTTGAGGCAGAAGAGAAGGCTGAAGAGATGAAGCGATAACCTCTGTCTCTGACGCTCTACAACAAGGCTGAAGAAGAACGCTGCAATTTTCATAGAATAACTGTACCTAAGCACTGTAAGTGTTAAAATGACCCTGTCATTATAGGGAACAGGAAGGTTAAATATGATTCAGGGGCTGTGCACAGACCCCTGTTGGCTTAATTCCACAGCAGCCCACTTTTAAATGTCTCTGTAATCATTTATTAAGGATAAATGATAGAAAAGAAAGACAGCTTTAAGAGATTGGTCATTTAAAATAACGATTCAGCTTTGGAAATGTACTGCATACTCTGTTTTCTGCATCTGACAGTGTTTCAGACAGCATGACGGAGAAATCCTCCCTCCTTTTATGTTGAAAACACAGAAGGTGGAAAAGGCTGAAGCTGCCAGCAATAAGAGATTTGCAGCATTTTCTGAGACAATTTCTGAGGAACATACAGGGAGGATGCAAAATGCAACTTCTTGGCTCTTACCTGCAGTCTCTGGAGTAGTGGTGATGTAAGAGTGGCTGCAATTTGTCACTTGATTGTCCTCCTAGGAGCTGGTCCCTACATTTCCTTCCTTTTAACCCAAATTTATTCTACCTGAATTTTCTTGTATATTTGATACTGTTTTTCCCATCTTAGAATTTTTTTTTGCACAGTTTTTTCAACAGCCCTGCTAGTGCTGTGGACCAGGTCCAGTATCCCAGCTCGTCCTTCTCAAATGAACTGTTTGTCTCCCTTATCATCCCATGGCAAGGGATCTCTGCTTAGCTCATGAGGCACCTCTGAGATGTGCTTGTGTATGTTTTGCACCTTAGGGCACTCCTCTCTGGACGGAAATTGGGGAGCATCAGTCTGTCCAACCAGCAGGACACAGGCGGATGGTCACGGCCATTCTCCAAGACAGTCCCTAGACCCCAAGATGGTCCATAGACTCCAATGTGGCCTTGGGGCAGGGCTGCATATAAACAACATTCCTCCCCTCCCTCATTCCTTTTGCATGGGACAATCAAACAAAGAACTCAAAGATTAGAAATAAACACCAGCACAGAAAGGAATGTTTACCATTCAATGTATTATTCCCTTGTGTACAAAGTATTTTGCCTCTATAATAGCACACAAGTATTGAAATACGATGGCAAATGCAGCAAGACCATACAGACATATCTTACAGGTCTTTTCATTTCCTTTTAAGTATAAGCAGAAAGAAAAGAAACACTGTACAGGAAAGTGCTTGCAAAAAATACCCCAGTTTGTAGAAAAATAATGGCATATATCCAGAGTTGTTTCCTGAACAAGAAATGTCTACTGTCTCTGGTCCTCAAAAATCTGCTCTATTTAATGATGCCTATTAATTAACCACAGGATCAGTGCTCTGTCATTTTTTTCCCTTATAGTTTACTTAATATTTTTTTAGGTTTCTCTTGCTCTGTTAATAGCTGCTATGAAACTATATGGTAGAAATTAATGTGTACAGATGAAAATAATATTTCTTTTTATAAATAGCCATTGACTTCATTAGAGAAAATACAATAAGCCTGTACTTTCTAAGCACCACTGTTTCTTTCTAAGGTTCATAGTGCAATTTTCCCTTTTCCCCTACAGAAGTTATACATAAGCAATTATCATTAAAAACAACAAAAAAAAATCACTATTCCATTACTACTCCTTTCCCTTTTTCTTCTTTCTCTTTCCCTTTTCCCCTTTCCCTTTTCTTTCATCAGTTCTTTACCTGCTGGGCTGTAACACAGCCCTACTCGCCTGTGAGGTGTCTCCCAGCTGACAGGAACATGTCGATCCCTGACTGTCAGGCTGACAGGTTTCACTCCAAAGGCGAAACCCAGCCTGGCACACACATGGGTTATGAATCCAAGGATCAGATCATTTATCACCATTGATCCAACTGTTTTGTAACAGACTGATTAAACATCCTTTGGGGAGCTCTGTAAAAGACTCACACAAGATCCCGAGGTTTGTTTGTTGACTATTTGCCTCCAAAATGGCAAGAGTTATCTGGAATAGCAGATAAGCCTCTTTGGTTTTCCAAACTGCTGGCAATTTTGTGCTGAAAAGCTTCCTTTCCTTGTACTTTGTGCTCCTGGTTGCCCTGACACATAAGGTGAAAGGGCAGCACCTTCCTATCACTAAGTAAAATTGTGGAGAAAGAGATAAGGGACATAGTCATAGACTACAAAAATAATCTGGTCACATCACCCCCGTTCAATGTGCTACGAAGCTCTGTGAAAGTGTGGCGTGCCACAAGCAGAGGGCTATATACAGGCAGGAGCCACGGCACCTATGGGAGATGGCTCCTCAATTTATATTAAAACAAAAGCCAGCACTAAAGGTCTGGTTGTACATGGGATGGCAGAGAGGCAAGGAGCACAGATGCCTTACCAGGAAGATCTGAGGCAACACAGAAGTAGGCGTAAAGCAGCTTGTTTTTGAAGGGGGGGGCAGAGTCATCTGTAAGTACAGAGTGATCTTGTTGAAACGAGTCAGCGCCGGCGCTGAAGCCTCCCTTTGCAGATGGTCTAGGAGTGAGTAGGAAGACAGGGAAATGCTGCAGGTGCCTGCAGTGGAGTCCCCTGGCCAAGAGAAGGGGCGGCTTGGCTGGGCGTGCTGTTCCCCATCCTCTGCCATGGACCCTGCGGTCCTCACTGGCCCCACAGGGAGGGACACAGCAGGGATGCTTTCAGCTTCACACTAGGATTTTTTGACAAAGTCTGTATGAAACTGCATCACTTCTGAATGCACAGCCCAGGGAAACATATGGCCTGATCAGCCTGTCTGGGATGAGTTAATACCCCGCTTCCAGATGGAGCCAGGAAGCACAGTGGCACATGCAATTAGGAGACAAAGATGTTTTTTCAAAAAGTGAGTTCACTTCAGAGCCTTACGAATAAGGGGCTTGAGCTGAAGATTCATTTGCAGGAATTTTCCTAAACCTGGGGTAGATCTTAACTGATCTGAACTGCCTGACAATTTTTCTGCCTTTTCCCCTTTCTCACTGATAAAGGCACTGGATTAACTAGAACTACAGAGCATTAATAAATACGTGTTATGTTAGCACCAAACCAGTGCTTTTAGCACTGGCCACAGAGGTCATGTGAAATTCAAAACATACCTAAAAGATAAAGATTGCTAATGCAACTAGCACTGTATTCATTGTCATGTTTTCCTTGAGTGCTGTCAGCCTAATCCCTAAAAATAAAATTTAAGCACATCTTGTCTATTTTCCTTACATAAAGACAGATTGAAATGCCAAAAATACCCCTATGCAGATCGTGTAGCACCGTGGAGGGCCAAAGCAGCCCATAACTGAAGGAAAATTACTGATTGAAAGTAAACAACTGAATACAGTGACAATAAAGTATCACTTGTCATAATGCTACATATAATGTAGAGTATACAAAATGCAGTGGTTTGACTGCAGAATTTGACAATAAAAAATAAAAATAGTAAAAGCAGCCTTAATATAATGATTTTACGTACAAAAATATTAAATCAAAATAAATAATCCCAAACATAAATATTATACTGTACATTAAGAATATGGAATCTATATACACACATAAACAGATACAAAAGTGGAAGGCAGAGGTATTGCATCGCTATCCTTCATCCATCTCGTCTCCTCTGGCTGCTCCCAGAGAACCTGAAATACACAGACAAGGTGCATATTAGAGTCAGGTCATCATCATCATCACCTCTGGAACCTGTAACTAGAGAGACTGGGATAAGAGCGGGGCCAAAGCAGCTGCCAGTGAGGTGGGAAGTGTGTTTCCAGCTATCCGTAAGGGTTACTGATGGAGCAGGGGATCCCAGGTTTAGGATGCTGTGTGGAGTGTGTGGGTGTCACTGATGCACTCACTGCACGAGTGTTTTTGCAAACATGGCCGGATCTGTTCCTTCAGGATATTTTTGGGGAAGATTTCCCTTGATGCAGAAGCTGCTGGGAACTCACCATTGCTATAACACCTGAACATCGAGGCCTGTACCGGATGATGGAGTACACTTCCCACAGTAACCACCACATCTTCCCACTACTTTGGTACCGTCCTGCAGGCAAAATCAGAAACAGGATCTTAGTAAGGGCTCAGGAACTCCACACTGTAGAAGGGCCAGATTCAGTTTATTCTAGCCAGGGTTTTTAATAGAAAATGGTTAAGAAGGAAAGCAAGTGATGCTGAAATCAATCTACAGAATCACCACTATATTCAAATACACACAAACATAATTCTCTTTAGTGCTAGAGGATGAACACAAATAAGAAAGGGTAGTTTTGATTTATTATATTGAAAACCGGCCAAGGAGAAGGCTGTTTGGAAGGACATGTCAAGGGTATCTGCTTTCTCTGATTTGCCCCATAGTGATGCAATAAGTGGAAAACTTGGCTCATGCAAGAGCAAAACTACATCGGGACAATAACAACTCCTGAGCTGTGCCAGAGCACAGGAAGGGCATGGGAAGGATACTTGCAAGCAATACCAAAAAACGTCCATTTGGAAGGGAAAGGCCTGGAATGGCTCCAGAGACAAGATGAGAGGGAAAGTGACAGGGAGAGGCGATGCCACTTGCTCAGGTGCCATCCCTCCTCCCCTCCCCACATTCGGAAGAGAAAATTGTGGTGTGGTCCTGAAGTTGGTCTGGTCTCCAGGTGAGCCCTGCAAGCAGTGCAGCTCTGGTGAGGAGATTAATACGTACCTCCATCTGGCCTTCCTTATCCCACCTCTGCAGTCTTTCTCCTCTTGGTCATTACAATGGACAGATAGTCCTTGAGGGGAATTCAACCCTCAATTACCACAAAATTGGACTTAAGCACAGAACAAGCTTGCACAAAGCATTTATTTTTAAACGAGCTCCACCCTGCCCTTGACATTATTGATCTGGGACTGCAGCAGGCTGCTATCATCTCTTCTCACTATGCAGCTCTTTCTTCTGCTCTTGCAGGCAATTACACCTTTGGAACAGTATTTGACAGATGCCACTGGATGATGGAGGTAAAAGTTGTCTGAGCACCCTTGTCCCTTAAAGTTTGCTTTAATTCTGCCAGCTGTAATGTTCTCTGCAACACTAAAGTTGGCTGCCCAGGCTTCTCCTTTCTGAATCACAGAATCATAAAGATTGAAAACTACCTCTAAAATCATTGAGTCCAAGGGGAGAAGAATAGCAAGGAACCTGCCAGAACTGCCATACAGGGTCTGTGCCAGTCCTCTTCTACCTGGAGCATGGTCAGACCAGTAACGTTTAATTCTCCTTTAAGAGCATGACCACAGACAAAGCTCAGGGGCTCACAGGGCTCCTCAGAGCCAGGAAGACTGAAAGCAGTACAGGAGAGAATACAGTATTTTGCAAATTTTTTTTGTTAAATGATTATGGTGACCTCCTTCGGAGAGTTTTAACAGGGGCAATCAGGATGACTCACAGGAAGTAAGAGCTGAAAATGTGATCCTGGGTTTCTCCAATTTCAGAACATAACACAGAAGCAACAGACTGAAGGCACACAGCAAGGGAGGTGTTAACGGGCAGGCAAATTAAGCAGTACAAGTTCAAATTTGGCTGTGCAGTGATTTTGAAGGGCTGCCTGGCTTACCTTGAGGCCTCCAGTCAGAGCCACAGGCAGTGGCGGGGAATGGTGTCCCTGCCAGCCGCACCCCAGGCTGCTTGAACTCAGGTGACTCTCCCAAGGAGACAAACCCAGCCCAGCCAGAAGGTCTACACCCTCCACACTTTATCAGCAATGTTTTGGGAACAGTTGCTACTCAGAGCAGTTGCCTGATACCAGACTCTCTCCAGCACGTCCAACACTGCTCTGACCCTGATCCTGCATGCCCTCATCCTGCTGCCTTGCCCTGTAATGCACACTCAATGCTGGACATCTCAGACAACTAATTAAGGATATGTCTGCCCCACAGCATGCAGTGTTTTCAGCTTCATGGTTAATCATGCTCACTAATTAATTGTAATAAGTCTGATCAAGTTAAACCCGTGAGGGCCTTCCCCTCAATCCCCCACAATTACAGACAACACTTTAATGTCACAAGTTCATTTTTTGATAGCCTCTGTTGTAAGATCATGCATTGATTAGCAGGTATAGCCATAATTGAAGGTATATACAACTTACTGGGGATTTTTGAATTTCCGACACTGCATAATTCCCTTGTGAGAGCCACTTGGCTGTTGCCAGTAGAGACAGGCCCGTCCCATAAAGGTCTATGCTGAAGCGACCCTAAAAAACAAGAAGAGCCTGGTTTACCCAAAATGCCATGCTTTGGCCTCCTGGCATGTCACAGTGTCACTTTTCTTACAGGATGTTTTCCATCACTCTCACCGTGATTAGCCCATTGTACAAATCACAGCATGACTTGCATTAGGAATTTCCTTCAGCTTGGTGGCTGCAGGGAAGGAAGGGCTTCAGCTTGCGTTTGAACTGCCTTTTATTCCCAGGTTTTCACTGCTTTACGCCAGTTTTGCACTGCTCTTTCCCGGTTTTGCACTGCTTTTTCTCTGCCAGCTGAGGGCATTCTTGGCTTTTCCATGGCAAATTGCGGAGCCTGATGTGCTCCAGCAGCTGACGGGAAAGGACTCCAGGGATGTGCTGCAGCCACTGTCACTGCTCCCTCCTCAACTGGAGAGGGCACACTTGTCCTTTTTTTCCTTATTTTCCACTGGGGTTTTTTGTTGTTTGTTGTCCGTCACACACACACACACACACACACACACACCCCCCCCGGGGAAAATAAAAACTCTTTAATTTGCTTATTTCTTGCACACACTTCATTCCGCCTTTTCTCAAAATACAAAAAAGGATGGAAAATTAACGACTGTGCCGGCATGCTTAACCCTCCAGCCCTGCCCATTTTTGGACCCATGGAAGAATCCTTGGGACATATCCTCAGGCTGACCCATGGCCCAGCTGTTAGCTTTGCTCCTTGCATTTGCTGCCTTGGGAATGCTGATTTTCTTCGAGGAGCAAACTGTCTGGGTCAGGTGGATGGATGTTAACATTCATGAGCATTCCTGAGGTAAGAAGTCAATCCCTAAGCCGCTGAGCTGTGCAGAAAAGTGTCAGCTGTGAAAGAAGGGAGGGAAAGACATGGCGAGGTTTGCCCTCTGCCGTCTGCTGCTGAGACTCCCTGCTTAATGCCCTTTGCCAATAGGGTCCACCCAATACCATGGACTATCCAAACTTATCACTTATCATCCCCAGCCCCACAAAAGCTAGGTGTGCTGAGGACAGGCAGCAAGCCACCTATAACACGGTGTTATTTGTCTCCTAAAGACTTTCAAAAAGCGTATTTTTTTCCAAGCAGTTGGGCTAGATGTCTTACATCACCTCCTAGAGCTACTGAGGAGGCAACTTAGCCCGTGTCCTACTCCGTGCTCTCATGGCTGGGCAACTCGTGGTGCTGGGACAGGCTGGATTTGCCCTGGTGCCCAGGCACCACCTTAATTTTGTCAGTGTTTTCCCAGCCCCAAAGTGGAGTCAGTGATGGTCCCATCAAGCTGCTGTCAAAATAAACAGGAGGGTGTGAGGACACTGGGGCTGCAGGCACCACTGTGATATCTGACAGAGGGCTCTCACTAGCAGAAATCCAACCTGTTCCTGCCCCACAAATGCCCTCTTCTTCTCAAGCATCTCCCCCAGAGCTGCCATGGCAGGAATCGTGTTGTCTATCTGCTGCCCTCCCATCCAGAGGGGCTGTCTCATCCATCTACTTGCATCCCTACAAACTGGTTTTAGCGGGCACAAGATTGCAGAGCACAATGGCAGGTTCCCAGGGCATCCCGATGGCCTGACTCCCTCCTGCCCTCCCTGCCCAGCATTTCTACCAAGCCCTATCGTGGACTGATCCACCTGCCTTCAACTGTGTGCAAAGCTCAGTTCTCCCACAGCCTATTTCTTCTTCCTTTTCTCCTTTACTGTGGACTGAGGCCCTAGGGAACGTCCCTTAGCCAGCCACTGGCCTGATAATATGGAAAATAGGAAGTAGGTACTTTCTTCATGTTCACAAAGGGAACTCTCTCCATCCCTTTCTCCGTCTCCACAAAGGGAAGAGTTTCTGATCACTAAGAATGTACCACTCACTGAAGGTGGGCTGATGTGATAGCAGTAATTAAGACAGGGCCTGAACATAACAAATGGCAGCAATTCCTATGAAATGCTCCTGTCAAATACCTGCGGGCATTTGGCAGCACTGTAGCAGTCCCCAGCAGTGGCGTAAGGAACGGGTCGTCCATCATGTGTCCGTGCAAACTGTAAATCAGTCGCTGTGGAGAAGAGTTGGTGAATAACACGGAAAGAAAGATGCAGGGAGAGAGACAAAATACATGTAAACACGTTCTTTGCTAACGTATACATTTACAAAAGCTGATTTCATACATTAATCTTAAGAATCAAGACTACTAGATTTTTAATATTGAATCTCCCGATTCAGTATTAAAGCACTGAATTTAACAGGACACTTAGACACTCAGTTTTTACAGCTCAGTTTGAATCCATTGGTGATTTAGGAACGAGGTATAAATAGCCACGAAAGTCGAACTCATTACTTGGGGTTTATTTCTCTATGAGAAAACTCCCCACTTTCCAGCAAGCGTCCTAAATCTCCCTTGTAAACAAAGGCAAACAACCATCTCTGCTCTCCTGGCCGCCTCAGCCCAGGGGTCGGGTTTTCAAAGAGAATTGGGGTATTTTGCTCTGGAAGGATCTGAAGTAATCGAGACTCATTTAGATGGGGATGTGAGATAGCTCCTGCCTGACAGAGGTAGGTGCCCAGCTCCTTTTGAAATTCAAAGGGAGCTGGTATCAAATTCCCCGAGGGTGGTTCCTTTGAGATCCTTACCTAAGAGCTTTTACAGATTATTAGTAGCTTTTTACAGATTGATAGACTGGGAGGTCTTGAAAATTAAGTGATAAAAACCACTTATCAGATACAGAGTTGTTCTACAAGGAAGGATTTTGATTTGCTAAAAAAGCCGCAGCTCGTTACTGAATGAACTCCCAACAATATGCTGTATTTTGAAAACATTTGCTGGAAACTGATAGCATCCCTGGAGTCAGGGAGACTGAAACTGTAACCCTATAGGATGCTACAGGCTCTCTGGTAATGAGATGGTTCCCAGATCCCAGGAATGGCAAGAGAAACAGGGTATCACTTACACTGCACAGCTACAGTACCCTCTCCCCTGCAAATGTCCCCAGCTCCATCACTCTCAACATAAGTTACTATTTCCCCATGGTCTGGCTCTGCCCTGGCCACAGGGAACAGCACCTGGAGTGGAGTCCCCTGCACCCAGATCTCCTAACACCTCTCTGTGTAAAATGGGGGACAGCTCTTCCCTTGTGTCTGAGCCCCATCTGAAAATAGGAGGGCAAATGAAATAAAATCCTCAAAAAAATACACTGGCCTACCAGGCACATGCAAATACTCTTTCTGCAGAGCAGTTGCACCAGCGCTTGTCTTAATATATTCCTGTTTTACAGAGAAATAATATGAACATCTCTGACATACTCAATTTACAGTCTCCAAGCATAAAGCAGCAAACAGGTGACCAAGTTTAAAAGCAGCTTTAAACAGGAAAGCTCAGCAGTACTGCTCACTAGAGTACTACTGCTTGCTTGTAGTTACAGCTATATTTGTGTAAAACAAACATTTTTTTTAATGGCAAGGCCCTGTTTTTACTCACTTATTATTTGCATAGTGTTCAGGTCCAGCCTTACTTTGCTGAAGGTGGAAAACCCAGCTGCTGTGTAATCTTTCCTACACTGGCAGTCTTCTCGTCTGCTCCCGTTATATGGACACTCGGTCGGGTTATGCAATCTAAATCAAAAGAAAACCCTTTCTACTCATGACCGGAAAATATTGCCATGGAAAACAAAAACACTGTGAAGATCACAATCAAAGGATTTCTAACCTGTATCCATACACCTCTGAAAAATTCTCTGCATCCCCATTTACAAGGGTCACATACTCCTTTGGACTGTCGATCTGCATCCCAGAGCAATAAACCTGAAGAGAGAGAAGCCAGAATTTTGTCATGTGAAAAGGGATCACTGAGAAAACTAAAGGTAGAAAATCTAAGAGGGGAAATGAAGAGCACACTCAGGGTCCTCTTCCACCTTTGGAAACTGCATTAACTATAATTCTCTTGCTGGAAAATGCACCTTTAATGTCTTTCCTTTGACTTGCAGGAAATATTCACCATCTTCAGAGACACCTTTGAGATTTTTAACATCTTTGCAACTCCTTGGTAATTCACCTGAAACAAAACACGAATACTTGTAGTCACTGAGCAAGTGTACATCAAAATTTCTTTTATAACACTGTGAAGCATCCAAAGCATCAAAACACCTTGTTTATTTTTAAGAGGTTTCCCTGAAGTGCCATAGCGCTTAGTTGGATGGCTCCCCATGCTTGGAAATACACCAGATCTCTAGGAGTTTGATGGGAAAAGATGCTGAAGCCATAAGAACGGCAAAGGAAGGTGCAAATCTGCAGACTTACATTCATGGACATTGTGACATGTCCTCCTCTCCTCTGGTTTCAGATCTGCATGGCACAAGCTGCTGACTTGGTCATTGTTTGTCAAACACTGCACTGACCGGTGCATGACTCCAACTCCACAGGTGACAGAGCACTGTGGGACACAAGACAGAGAGTCGGGTTTTATCTCAAGGGTTTCTGGGCTCTGGAAGAACAGAGACATATGGTTTCCCTTGGATCAAGAGACAGCAGCAGACTCCAATCCTGAAAAGCGTTCAAACATAGGCTTAATGTTAATCAACTGAGTAGTCCCTTTGATTTCTAATCCCCTCATTATTATCATTGCCATTGATTACTCCAAGAAGACTACCAGACTTTGCTTAGCATGTGCAGACTTTGCTGATGAGGCAGTTGGTTAAGTTGAACCATGTGCTCAAATGAAATTGTTTATTTTTCACATTAGGAAGGTCACACAAAAGAGAAATGTTCACCAGAAGGCCTGCATGATCGAAATCCTCTCCTGGTGGATGGGAGACATTGTTTTAGTCATGACAGGTGCTAAATTGCACACACAAAAAATCAAGGAGCCTCCAAATCTTCTCTCCCCTCACCTGCTGGAAAAATGGCTAAATTTGTGCAAACACTGTGTCATGACCAAATAATCCAAATCAAGGGCAATCTTAAGGATGAAATTGCACAAGTTACCAGAGCTACCAAGCATCAGCTCATCTGGGCTGCCTGCTACTGAGGATGGATCATGGAAGGTGGGAGCATCTTGCTCCCTCTCTGCAACTTGTTCTTTCAAGTACTCGAGGAGTGAAAATCAGCTCTTTAGGCTGCCAAGAATATGAAGCTCCTCATCCATGTAGAAATGATTAGTCCAAAAGAACACACCATGAAGAAGATGGTCTTCAATGGCTCATGTACTCACAGCTTGGGCATTTACTCCTTACCATGTCCAATTCATAAAAATTAACTAAAGCACTGAGTAGGACTCTCTCTGTCCATCAAAGGTGACAGTATTTTACATTAAATCCCTTTGAGAATCAGAGCTGAAAAATGTCACAGCATTTCACAGTCACTGGGATGTTCAGCAGCCCAAAGCAAGAAGAAAGATCTTGCTCTCTGTAATGGATACTCTTTGCAGTGAAATTGTGTTAATGACTTGGGTATTTTGTACTGAAATTCTGGGGGAAAATACTACGTAATTGAGGCTGAGCTCTTTTTTGCTGTAACCCCTTTGCACTGACTCGCAGGGAGGATCTGAAGCTTCCAATGGGGCAGGAAGAACTTTGGTTTCAAACATCTTTGCCAGTAACTGTGACAACTTTCCCTACATATTGCTTGGCTTGACCCTGCTAAATTGGTAAAGGTTTGACAAACTCCTATAAATGCCTGAGCTGGGTTAATAAATCAAGTTTATGTGAGAAACATCACGTTTCAAAGAATGTCAGAAGCCCAAAGAAGTGAAATGTTATCACCTTAACTAAAATTTGATTTTGTAGTTCAGGCCCCAGAACGGGCTCAACACAAATAACTTTAGCAGAAAGGCCAAGTTCTTTCCCTGCCCTGTCTCAGCATTTGTAAGAAGGAGGGGCAGGGAAAAAAAAGGAAAAAAAAAATCTTTCAAGGCTCAACTGACCAGTGTTTTGGCCTGTTGGTGGCTCCCAAGCCTTGCTCAATACACGTGGCAAGTGGGATCAACAGCAGTTGCTGGTGGACCACTGATCTTTCTAGCACAAGGCTTTCAAACCCTTGTTTTCTGCAATGCCCCCACTCTCTGACGAAGCATTCACCATGACCATCAACACCCATGACCATCAATGTTTCGACTACAATGAATTTTCCATGGAGATCATGACTCCACTTGTAGACTGGGACTGGGACTTCCCCATATGATGGGGTTCAGTCAGAGCAGCTGCTGCTGTGCCAGAGTATTCAATGCATTAATTTATGCAGCTCTTAAACAGTTCCCCGACAAACCTTCAGTCTGCCATCCTCAGTGTTAAAAAAAAAAAAAAAAGAAGTCTGTTCCAATCTATTTGGTTGAAAAAAAGAAATTTGTCAAACTTACACTTCCCCAGTTGCCCACACGCCAGGATGCTGAGACGGGGCACTCCCCGAGGTAGCAGGGCTGGATGTTGGGTGGCTGAGTGCCAGGACAGTTGACCATGTTCTGGTACCCGTACTCGTAGTGATCCTTCCCGGTGTAAATCTCGCTGCAGGACACGAGGCGCTGCCTGTATCCCTTCCCACATGTGACAGAGCACTGCAGACAGAGGAAACACCAGTGAGCACCACATGCTTCAGGAGGGCTGCCCAAAACAGGGAGGAGAAACAGGCTTGTCAGCTTGTAACATGGAGAGCTGCTCCAAGGGAACACTACTATTTATTTAAGCCAGTCATGAGCATGGTGAGTGGCTACACCAAGTGGGCTGGTGCCTAACACTGTCTTTGAGCACTTAGTTCCTCTCTAGACTGAATCTACAGCTACTCCAGGACTCCCTAGTCCAGGCTGGGTCCTGGGCACGCTATTTCTTCCCAAGTGCAAAGAAATGAGCAGAAGATCCTTGGGAATCCAGAAATGCTTCTATTATTTAGTTGGTCTGGCTTTTTGCCACTGGAAACAGAGATAGAAAATGATCAAGATTGACCCTGAATTTCAGGTATTTGGCAGCAACTGAAAGAATGAGAAATTTTCCTTGTAATTAGATAAAAAATGCTTTTGCCCTCTTCACCGAAAGGCTGAGCAGGAGCTGCAGAGCTCTGTCTCTGTGAGCCTTCTCCCACCTCTCTGTCTTCATGGGCCTGTGCTCCCGGAGGGTCACAGATGCTGGGAGCAGGTAAAGGGTGTCTGAGAAAGAGGCAGCCAGGGCTCCAGCCTCACAGGCACATCAATATTTCTCTGAGGAAACCACCCAGGAGACCAGGCTTCTCTAAGATATTCTCAGCTCGCCACATTTCTCTCTCCTGCTCTATCTTGGGTGGCTTTCTCTCTCCTACCCCTCAGTCTCAGCATGTTTCCTTTTTTCCCTTTCCTTGTTCTTTCTTTTTAATCAGTGCTGTGTCAGCAGCTGCCTTGTCATTTCCCTCTGCTGTTCCTCCAACTGAAAGTAATCCGTCACTGGCTGCAGAAGGAAACAGGCTGATATTAGCTTGGGTCCTCCTGCATGTGGTGCCTGCTGCAAGGAAAACTCATCTATTTTCCTTGCCAAGCCCTCTCCCAGCTGTGAGGGTGAATCTCCTGCCTTCACTCACCCAGGGTCCGTGTCCCTGCCAAAGACAGCACCGAAGAAGGATGTGTCCCCACAATCACATCCAGGCTACCCATTCCTCCCTGATGCTCACCTGGACCCTTGTGCAGCTCATGGGGAACAGGACCCTGGAGCTCCACAGGAGGGGATGGCAATAAAACCACATAAATAAATAAATGAAATAAACCAGCACAAAACAAAGAGGGTACCTGCTGAACATGATGCGCTTTGGAAGAAAATTGCCTCCAGATATTAGCTAGGACCCTGAGCACGCTTTTAGTCTTTAATATCCAGGTCATTTCCCACATCCCTGCTCCTTTCTCTCCAACAGGGAGATTGCACACAGTAAGAAACCAAAAAAATAATAATTAAAGCCCACAGTGCTGCCTTGCCACTGTTGATTTGGACTGCAATACCTCAGCAAGGGCAGCGTCGAGAGGAGGAGAGTATGGCCTAGTGCCAAGTGGCAGAGTCCCTGTGCAGGGACAGGGATGAGGACTTACCTCTGACCACTCTCCTGTGATCCAGATGTACTCGCAGGGGGGCAGCCCACAGCTCTCCATTTCGGGGGGCCGTTTGCTGGGGTCACAGTAGCCGCTGTTCTGCAGCTGCTTGTTCTCATCCACACAGACCACCTTGCGGTACCGGGACGCCTCCCCACATGTCTTCATGCACTGTGTGCAAGAAACAACAGCTCATGCCACCCATGAGAGACCTCAGGAAATGAATACACATCGGGGTGAACCCTCCTTCCAGCAGCCTGAGTGAGCAGATGGCTCTGTGCCCCATGTTGGCATCTGCCACTGGTATCACCTGAGGGCAAAGTTGTGACCAGGGCCCTTCTGTGCTGCAAGAATATCCAGTGACAAACTGCTCCTGACTTCTGGAAGTATTAACCCAAACCACAGATGTAGGGAGGAGAAACTGAGGCAGCAGGCACTGGGAAGGGGCAGATGTGGGGTCCAGCTGTGACGGAACCAAGAGATGCAGGAGTGGGCATGCTGGGCCAGGAGTTGGGGCAAGGGGAAAAGGAAAGGGCAAACCCCCATCCTTTCAGCCCCTAGTAAATACAACTGTTGGAGAATGACAACTCAACCATCCTCCTTCCAGAAACCACACTGCTGCACATTTGGCTGTGGCTGCTGTGGGGGAAGCCCCTTCCTCAGTCCTCATCAACGTGAGCCCAGAAGTGCTCTGCCCTGGCAAGACATGGGGGCAACACAGAATCCTCATGGAATGGTTTAGGTTGGAAGATGCCTTAAAGATTGTCCAGTTCCAACTCCCAGCCACGAGCTGGGAGAGCTTCCACTGTTGCTCAGAGCTTCATTCAGCCTGAGCTTGAACACAATCCTGAGACCACTGCAGTGGAGGCAGCTGTGCAGGTTTATTCTCTTTTAAACACTGCCCTGCCTGATATTAAGACAATCCATGCCAGCCAAGCATAACTGCTCTGCAGAGCCTTCTGGAGATTTTAAGGACTCAGTTCTTTCTCTGCTTGTCTTGGAAAAACCAGCCTGGCTGTGAAGTTGTGTTCCTGGGAGTGAGGCTGTGCTTGGAAAGTATCTTAGCAAAAATACACTTAAAACAAAATAAATCAGCGTAGGAGCAGCTGTCTGGATAAAACTCTATTTTCTTAAAGTTATTGCCTGTAATGGACTTCTAACACTTTCAACTAACTGGATTAACAAGGAGAAAAATGCATGAAAATAATCATTTTATAGAACATGTAGGAAATGTCTTCCCTAAGGAAAAGGATAAAACATTCAATCAGACCATCCCTATCTGTACAGAAACACCATTTGAAATCACCTAGGCTCAGAGGACTGTCCCAGTTTAATCTAGTTAGTCTCATCCTCCAAACATCATTTCTAGCCTCCCTGAAGCAGCTCCTGCTCTCCTGGCTGGCCCACAATTTGCAAGATCTTAGTGGGTTCAGCCAATTGCAAAATGCAGACACTGTCAGGGCCCTGTTTCTGTAATTAGCTGTCAGAACCAAGATTGTACCTTATGTGAGAACTTTGAAAAATCAGATCAGTCCATGGCAGGAGCAGCAAACCAGGAGAGCTGCAGCTACTGCACGTCACTTTGGGTGTAAATATTTAGTACTGGGGCAAAGTGGAGAGAGATGGGGAAGGAGAGGCAGCCTCACAAAGCAGGATTTATTCCAAAGGAATAACTTAGGAGCTCTTAGGCAACAGTCAACATTGCAAAATCTGCAGTCTGCCAAAAGACCCCAAGGGCTTCATGTGCTTTCAACCTTATTTACTATCTTGCTTTGAGTCCTTGGAGTGGAAGCTCCTTTTAGGTCTTTGCTGAAACATGGCGATCCTACAGGGGGTGGAGGAATTTGCTGGAGTGCGATTTCCCCAGAAAGCAAACAGTGCTATATTTGCCCATCTCTGATTATCTCCCTATTACATAAGTAAAAACTGAAAGGGGGTCGTTGCGTGTGCATGTGGCATCACTCGCATTCTTGTCATCATGCAGCTTCCCTGAGCCCTCTCCAGGTCCCTTTCAGGACAGCTTGAACCCCGACCTTCCTGCTCCCCCAAACGAGGGACTCTCCAGCACAGTGGGAGAGGGGCCACAGGATGCTCAAAGCTCCCCTCGTCTCTGATTTGGCATTTGCCAGCCCAGCAAGGGGTGAATGGTTCCAGCTCTCAGCTGCTCACAGCCGAAGGAGGCGCCTTGCAAGGAGTGAGAAGAAACAAGGCTGATTTTGTCTTCTCTCCTTAGTGTATATTTAAGCCTAAATTTTGCAAAGTACATTGGCTCACACGTAATTTTAAGAAGGTGAGCAATGTCTATGACATCAACACATCGTCCGACTTTGGCCGTGAAGAGCTATCACATCAAAAGCCCATCCTCGTTTACATCACATCAAAAGCCCATCCTCGTTTAGAGTCATGCTGATGAGAGATTGACACTCTCAAGCACATGCCAGCCTGCTTTGGGTTTCTCTGCAAATAACAGTTGTGTGGCCAAATAAACTTCAGCCAGCTCTGTGCATTTTGTCATCATCAGTTAAGTTAAAGTTTGATTATTTTTATTTTTTAGGGGCAAGCAACCCCTACAAAACCGGAAATTAAAATACGTAATCCCACTGAAATAATAAATGTGGCTCAAAACCAGTGAAACCAACATAAGCTAAATCAAAGAGAAACACTGCAGAGGTTCCAATCGGACACCCCAAGGTTATAAAACATTATTCTTACAGAAAGCAGACAGTTCAGCTAGCATGAAAAGGCTATTTTCCCCTCTAGTACAGAGATAGATTTTGTATGAAATCTCATGATCAAGACTGATTTAAATCTCACATAAAACAGTGGGGCCAGGGTATAACAGCTATTGATAGCAAAAGCTGAAAAACAGGTCAGGCATTTGACAATATTTGTCTCTTGCGCCTCGTTTCCCAAATTCTGAACTATTTTCCTGGCAGTTCAAATTAAGGACCATTTCAAGCACTTCTGCAACTGTTTTAGAAGAGTAATAACAACAATTAAAATAACCCCAAAGGCATTGCTTTGCAAAAGCATTAATTGTTTTCTTTTTTTTTAAGTCACAATCTGATACAGAGAAAAAATGCACCCCCCCAAACTATGAACACTTGAGACGTGCCTTGGGTAAATCTGCAATTCAAATTAGGCAAGGATGGCATGATTTCCCCCCAAATAGCAAATATCAAAGATTCAAGAATTGAACCACAGTTTCCATAGCTTTGTCCTTCCACAGAGGCTCATACTAAAGAAAAAGCCCTTCTCTCTCCCAATTTCCCCTTTTTCTTTGTAGCTCTGGTCTGAGTTTTACTTTGACATTAGCAAGGCTCTTTCTATTGACTTTCTTCTCCCTGGTGTGGGCACTGAGAACAGGTAATTAATGGTGAAACACCAACAAGAAAGGGTTTCCAATAAGTTCCCTATTCTTTCACATTGGCAAGACCAACTTTTTTTCTAAACAACTAAAAGGAGCAATAAAAAAACCCACAACCCTTGACAGATTTCCTTTAAAGATAAGAAATCAAGAACAAGACAGTGCTGGGATGTTATTTTACATCCCGCCTTTCACGTCAATTAGGGTTCATTGCTACTCCCTGCTCAGAGAATACTAATGCAACCTGTGCCTCCTCACTGTAAATAATATACGGACAGCACTTATGGCTGGGAAGAAGGTGCTATTCCTTTTTTTTTTTCACTGGGTACATTGGAACAAAACAAGAAGTGCTCAAAAGAACTGCTTGAAGTCAGCCAAAGGGGTGAGCAGGCAGGGGCCTCTCACCACTGGTTTTAAAAGCTGCAAAAATAAGGGGGAGGGGGAAAAGTTTAGTTGGAAGTTGGACTTGATCTTGGATGTCTTTTCCAACTTCTACAATTCTACGTTTCTATGAAAGGATCAGGCAGGAGCAGTGGCTTTGCAGAGCTAAGTACACTACCAGGTAAGGACTGGCACTGCATGCTATTTAGTGACCTACTTTGCTGCCTGTAAATTTATTAGTTGAAGAAATTAATGGTATCTGTAAAACCAAAAGTTTGTTGCAAGGGATTTACTGGACCCCCCTCAGCCATTCCTACATTTCTTTTTCAAGCTGGGACGTTTCCATTGGGTACCACTGCGTGGCCAGCTCAGCTTTGCTTCTTGCTGCTCCCCAGCACACCTTGGCTTCCCGGCAGCTGGGAAAGGACACAATCCCCTCTGCCCTCCTGGACTCATGTTTGAGTTCACAGGATTATAAACCCAACTTCCCAGTGCTGCTGAGACCAGGGAAATGAAGCTAAACTTGTGTGTCTTCCCATCAGGCTGAGGTACCACAGGCAGGAGGATATTAGACACTGTCACACACCTGAAAGTCTGGGATGCTCCAGGCAGGAAGGAGCCAAGAACGAGGCTTTTGGGGAAGTAGAAATGAGAGAAAAGCAGATGCTGCCTTAACCTGGATTTTTTTTTTCTTGTTGTAACAAAAAAGTTACACAGACTCTGCACTTTTTCTCTCATCAAATTTGCTTTTTCTGACCTCTCACCTTTTTTCTTCCTTTCTTCCCCCTGTTCATTTTAGTGACACCATACAGGCAGGCTCTGGCAGTGCCAGTAAATACCAAGACTCTGAGCAGGAAGCTGGTGGCTCCTACTCTACACCTTTGTTACTGGAGCAGGAGGCACTGCTTTCCTTCACACCATGGCTTCTTTACACTGTCTTGACAGGTGCAGGGACCTGGACCAATTTTATCCCTCTACAAGACCTCCCTGGGCTGTACAGGAGCACTATAACAGTGCCCTGGCTCCCAAGGAATCCTGCCCAGAGTCCCTTCACCCTCCTACCACCCATCAGCCTCGGGCCCACCCATTGCCCACAGTGCAGGGGAGTTGGAGTTTCTCCCTGAACCACTGGAGCAGAAGCTTTCTCTCCCCTGCTCCAGCCTAAAGGGTTGGTTTTGCTGATCCTGGTCACTCAGAAAAGCACCGTTTCCTGTGGGAGACCCCATCTCAGCACTGCTCATGGCTTGACAGAGGAGCATGGACTGGGACGCCAGTGAAAGGAGAGGGATTTAAGAAGGAGATGGAGTAATGGGGCAGAAAAGTGGAAATTACCACCATTCCCTGATTCCTTCAAACTCACAGGCACCGGGCTCAAGATGGAGCAGCGCAGCAGGGCTCTGTCTCCGGGAACAGACCCAAATCCACCCTTCCCAAAACCTGCTCAATATTTGCATAGGTCCCAGCCAAACACAAAGCAGCACGAAGCAATAGATTAACCCTAGGGAGGTATTTCCCCTCTCCCCCTTCCAGCCAGCACGCATGAGTGTTCCCTCTGCCTTTTTTTCATTTTTTTTTTTTGGCAAGCCCAGTTTGCAACCCCAACACCTCGACCCTCTAGAAGCAATCCCCGGCCTCGGCGACCCCGTCCCCAGCATCATCCAGTGCTGCACGCCTGACAGCACAAGTGTCATGACCCCAGGGACGGGTGAAGGGGGGTCCCCTCTTACCGCCTGCCATTCGCCGGCTGCCCAGTGGTGCGTGGGGCACGCGGGGAGGTGACAGTCCTGCTGTGGAGATGGACGGCTGGCCGGGTCACACTCGGCCTCCTCGGATGCCTTTGCGGTGCCACTGTGGCAGTGCACGGCACGGCGCTGGACACCCCGGCCACAGGACACCGAGCACTGGAGGAAGGGACAGAAGGTGAGTGCCAGTCCCTGTCACGGTAAGTTCGCGGGGTTCACCCTCTGCTCTGGGCTCAACAGCACTGATAGCGATGCTCTATTAAACTTCCAGGGGAGGCTTTTCATTGCACAAGGGAAAAATTATTGTAGAGGCAGAGCTGACAGGCTGAAATCCCTGCTCCCCTGAAGCTTCATTGGGGTCAGGACTTTCCAGCCAGGATTTTTATTGAAAAATCCTCTGGAGATAGCGGCACTGCAAAACCATCATGACAGAGGTGGCCAGGCTTTGACTATTGCTTCTCAGGCACTCCCTCAAAAAAGTAATAGTAGTGCAAAATACAACAAATGCCACAAACACAGCGGACTTTAATGGAAAGCAAACTTGGATTGTATAGAAGAAGCATAAGAAGAAAGCGTGCAGTGGAGAGGCGAAGGTGTTATACAGCTGGGATTTCTTTCACCAAGTATCTAAACATGCACGGAAGGTGGGGAGTACTGTTAGTTTGAGAAAATAAATATCTTTTTGAAATTTACTGCATTTCATATTTCCTTCATTACGCTGTGGGCATCTTTCTCCCAACTTCTAGGCACAGCAAGAAATGCCTGAATAACTCTGTGTCTCAGACATCTTCAAATTATTATCTATACTACAACGCTTTTAACAGTTTATTTTTTCTTTCATGCAATGTTTCTTAGTATTGTGACTGCACACTAATATGTTTAGCAGTACTTAACAAGTACTTAACATTTGATACAGATTCTTCCCAGCTAGAGCAGTATACAATATAGATTTGAAATAAAGAGAATTTGCATTTATAGAAGAAAGCATGTAGAAATCAAGGCTGTGCATTTAAAACAGCTGAATTAAGAACTAATATAAGCAACCTTATTAATATATCAGGAGCTAAGAAAACAAGTTCACAGCTTGTTCTTGCAATACACTAATAAAAACGAGCCTTCTGAAGGCAGGGAATTAAGCGGTGACTAATGGGGAAACAATTCCTTCTTCTGCAGAGTATTCTTCCATAATGCTGTTTGCTTTACTCTCCTAATGCCCCATAAAGCTAAAAGGACCAAAGAAAAGCTGACTATGAATATTTGTCTGGCTTCAGAAGTTCCTTAGAGGGTTGGCAGTATCTTTGTGTAACTTGTGAAAGCAGCAATGGGATTTCTGTCACTGGCGATGCAAATGCTTCCCATATGCTGCGCTGCTGCCTCCCTGGGATTAACGCCACTGTTTGTCCTACACATTCCATAGGGGACATTTAAACTGAATAATGGCCACAAACTTGGAGAAACACATACCCCAGGATGCCTGCCATGCTCTACAACGCCTTTTGGGTTGCATTTATCACCTGCCTAAAGAGCACATGGCTGGGTAGGGCAGAGGAGCACAAGTGTCTTTCATCACGGGGCAGGCTGTGCTGTGTGTGACATTGAGGTTTGGGGAGAAGGAGGTTGGTCCCTGGACTGTGCCAGAAGCTTTACCTATGTTTTTAGACAGGGCTAGATTTTGCCTTGTAACTGAAATATGTAAATACCAGACAGCAGAATAAATATTGGTATTTTTGCTAAGTGAAAAGTAAATGGCCATAATTGGTATCACTTAGGAGAAGAAAACACATTAAATGTGACATTTCAGTGCAGGCATAGGCACATTTAAAACTTGGAGAAAACACCTTTTTCCTTCTCTTTCTGATTATTACTGAGATATTAAAAATGCTTTGCTGCAGGGAAGTGAGTTCATAATAATCTAGGAAAGAATGAACCACTCTCTGACTACACAACACACAAAGAGAAAAAAAACCTGGGAGTGGGGCACCAGCATAGCCAGTGTCTGACTGGGATTAATTTTTATCCCTTCCTGTAATTTTTTAAGCCTTATTTTCTGAATCATTCCTTTTCCCAAAAGGAAAATTAAAAAAAAGACCCTAAAGGTATATGCAATAGGTCCTGTGCATATATGGTAACAGAAAGATGCACTTTTATGGGCATACCTTGGTTTATTTCTCATGCAGACTTCTGCTGGTTTACCCAGGAGAACAGGCAGCCAGCTCACAGCAGCTCAATTCTGGGATTATCTTCCCGAGGCAACCAGACCTTCAAAAAGCTTTTTTTTATGATACTATCTAAGTGCAGACTGATCATGGCTCCTCTTTGCAACAGTGGCACTGGTGATAGGGAAGGTGACACAGAGTTTCTGTGCCCATTTATACTCGGATTTACCGGACATTCAGAGCACCGAGCCCCTTCCTGTTTCATGCACCTAAATCTAGCTATAAGGCATTACATTTTGGCAAAGCTCTGCACACCTCTTCCAGGGACCCACGGACAGCACTCCAACCTTCTGACAGCCCCAGTCTTCATAAAGCCCAATTTGATATTGTAAATAAGTCTTTCTATCCCTTTATTTTTTCCCCAGGCAAGATGCTGGCTGAGCACATCCAACATCAGGCACCTGGGCTGAGGAGCTACTCCTGAAAATGCCTATTCTTAGCCTTATCATTAGCATACAAATATTCCTTAATTGCCCAGTCAGGAGAAATTACCTCAGGCCATAAATCACCTCATCCTCCTATTAACTTGAGTTTCTTTCTCCACTTGCATAAAATTAACTACATACAGTGGAATGCTGGGAATTTTAAAACACTTAGTTTTATCAATTCATATTAGTGTATTTTAATGTAATCGACAGACCACTATGTTATTCTATTTGCAATCATTAGCTTTAAAACATTGCTTTCAGGAGCAGTCCCCTTAAATAAGGTTCAAATCAGATAGGACAAGACTCTGTAATGGCCTTGCATTTCATTTCAGTATAGCTCCTGTATAAAACTGAGGTTTCAGTCCTGCAGGTAATAAAGGCAATAACATTGACTTAATTTCCAATATGGGAGCAGTACTGTGGATTTCACAGGCTGGATGCTCTGAGCCATATCTCAGGTAAAGAACCCAGACCTCAACAACTGAACCTCCATGGCGAACACACTCTTTGCCCTTTACCCACTAATTGCAAATACTCCTATCCTATTAATTCAAAGCTAAGCATTAGAAAAAAATACCAGTCTGAAAACATTCACGAACAGCTATGGATTTATTGTCTTTTTTAATAGTGGACATTAAACAACAGCACTGCTGTCCTAGTCCTAACATTTGAGTGTGTGCCTGTAGCAATGTTAATGGTTTGTCTTTCAGGGAACATGCATATAGCAAGAACCCGTGTTTGTACCTTAATTTGGAAGACGGAGTGCAAGGCAACGCGATGTTTTACAAGTTAACAGTTCATTTAGTCCGGGATTTTCAATAATTCTGCTGATTAGCACACTAATGAGGTACAGGGAAAAGCGAGGTTCAGAGATATAAATGCGATGCAGCAGATTCAAGGTGATGACAAAGACATTATTTTCAGGAAAACAAGGATTCAAGGTATGCGTTCAGCAAGCAAGATCCTTAATAACTCCAAACACTTTCCCATTTCCAGCAGACTTTGCTCTATACATCACTGTCTGACTTTTTAATGAGGGAAAATCAAGTGATGAGTTTGTTAAGAAACAAAGGGAGTGAAAAGCAGTTTTAATGAACAGCTCTGATTAAGCTTTCCCAGGAAGCTGATAAAATTAGTTTCAGATTTCTCAAAACTAAGGAAGATTTTGTTTTAGATATTTAAATAATTATATTACCAACATGAATAAATAATAGACTCTCTTTAATATTATATACTAATGATGTTTCCAGCAGAAATTTATAATATACCACAGGAATTTGCTTTCAGAGAGATACTAAAAGCAAATGGCCATGTCTTCAGCTGGTACAAATCACTGCTGCTCCACTGATGTCCATGAAGCCTATTTTACACCAGAATCTGGCCCAAAACTTTTATCCTTGAATAATTCAAGAGGACAGAAGTGATTGGAAGACCAGGTTCTAACGAATTTGATGTAACAAAAATCCCAAAGGGTGCAAAAGGGTGTTCAACATGTCTCACCTGTCCCCAGTCTCCTGCTTTCCACTTCGGACATCTGCCCCCTCTGCATTTCTTTTGCACGTTGGGCTTAGAAAGGTGTTTGCAATACTCTTCTTCTACATGCCTGCCTTCCTTTGACAAACAGTACACACTGCGCTGCTTTTGGCCCCTTCCACAGGAGACAGAACACTGTAAATATAAAGTAACAACAGATCAGCTTTCGCACCGGGATGTCTCCACAGTCATACCGGGGCCAGGCCTACCCAGGGCATTTTCTTCCAACTGCACCAAAAAGCACATCTCTTGATCCCCCAGCAGCCTACACAAAGTTTGAGGTGGATACAGAAGGGCAGTGTTTAACCACCAGAGATGGTCCTATTAACACTTAAATATTGCATGGTTTTCTTGGTCAGAGCCCCCTAAAATGCCAATATCAAAATAGAGAAAGCAGCTGACATTCAGCAGGGCTAATAGGCTGGATTCCTGGCATTGCTCCAGTGGTTTCAAAGGGGCAGAGTCATCTTACAGGGATCAAGGCAGGAGCCCTCAGTGTCTACTTAGAAGAACTTGAAAGGAACCATTTCCATTTACCTTGGTACAAAGGGATGTCAAATGTTGGTAAATCAGGAGGGTAAAGTGTGATACGCACCCTCACAGAGGGAAATCGTACTAACTGCACAGAGGAGGCAGAAAAGTGCAGCCTTTCCATGTCCTTAAGCTCATGTTTGTTTTACCAGTGTAGACTGACTGAGGTTGGGGTTTTTTTTGTACTAAACAGACTGAAACCAGGACATGCTCATCCTTAAGATTTATGCATTTTGAAAACAACTCAGAAGGTGGCAAGAAGGCAGAGCCTGGAGAATCAAAGCAAAAAGCAAACCAGCAGGTAGGTTAGCTGGGAGCTTTGTAGTGAAGCAACTAATTTCAACCTCCCTCTGCAGGTTCACTGAACTTTTTCAAATGTGACCACTTCTGGCATGCAAACCCCAAGCAACTTCACTTTGATTTCAGATTAGTCTCCTCCAAAAGATTTAGGAATCAAAGGGGTCTGGAATCACGACAAGAATTTAATATGACAGTTTTGTGTAGAACAAGCCTCTTACTCAGCATGATGCACCAGAGACTCAGCTTCGATTTTTTCATTACATGCTATGTCATAAGCATACTGGTTTAATCCTCGAGTGCAAACACACTGTTCCAACCATCTCTCCATATAAAATGTTCTGCTTTCTTTTCAGAATGGAGGAAACATGCAGAAATGAGGCTTCTACCTCCATTTTGGAGTCATTCCATCTGTATGTTTCCCAAGAAATATATTACAGCTCAAGCTCTTCCCAGCCTATGAACACATTCAGAACCTAAAAAATTTATTTATGTAGCAGCTCTGGAAGATCCACTAGAATAGAAATTGGCATATACACTGACACCTGTGAATATTTTATATTACAGACCTACCTACAATTCATTCAGCCCACAAAGAACCAGCAAGAGAGCAGTAACTTGCTCCTAAATGGAAAAGTTCGGACCAGTGTGGAGAGAAACGGATGTAACTGCTAAAATCAGACATTCTTGCTTAAAAGCTTGTATAAACGATGTCCTGAAAAAGGCTGTTTTCCTGCTGCAAGAGTGTTAAAGATCGACAAAAGATCACTGAGGTCCCTTGTGATCAATAGGGTTTAAGAGCCATTAACGATGTTCCTGTGAGAGGCTGCAGCAGGGATGGCTGCCTCTGAGTTTTCCTGAGCCCAGCTCCAACTTCGAGATAGGCTAAAAAATCCAACGAGCAACATTTAATCTTGCACTGAGAAACAGGAGAAATGCTGTTTTTTGTAAAAAAACCCCCAACTTTCACAAGTTACCCTGATCCATAAACTTAACTTTTTTTCTTTGGTATCAACAGAAAAAAGGTCAAGCTAATGTTATCCTATTTTTATAAGCCTTCATATTTCATTAAAAGTTCATTTATTCATTCTCTCTACATCTCTCCCCAGGCAACAAATGATAGTAGAAAGAAGGAAATGTCAAATCTTACCAAACTCAGTTATAAATTTCTAATACTTTCATCCATTTACTGTCTTTGGACTAAACGCCAACACTGATACTTAAGCAAAAATTCAAGTGCTCCTTGGTAAGTGCTCTCCTTGCAGGTTGATGCCACTTTACCCTGACAGCCAAAGCTAAAGAGTAAATTTACAGCGTTTATCAGGACTCTTTCTTGCCCTACATCCTGAGCTGGTACATCCTAAAGCATCTTTAATTGAAAAAACACATTGGATCCACTACTTAACCTGAAAGAAGACTAACCACATTGTGCAACAATGAAAACTTGTTTCTGGGGACCCAAAGCTGATTGATAAATATTTGATCTCACAAATAATATGGCACCAGTCATTTCCAAGATTATTATTCCCCTCCTATAAAATGCTTAACTCTGGCGTGGAGCCTGATTCTGACATTTATCTCGTGATCCCATGATGAAACAACAAGCCTGCATGTATACCTCAGTGCACTCAGGGGTTGAGCCATAATTTGCCTAACTTTGTTAATACTTACATGTAATTCCCAAGATGCTGGAATTAATAATTTCTATGTCTGCTTTTAATATAAATTAAAGTTAGTCAGATGTGGATTTTCAGATCTAAACCACCCTTTTGCTTTCATGTACATTTGAGTTATGATCTCATTTGCACTGACTGAAAAGGTTGGATAATCTAATGTAAGTATCAGAGACTGAGAATTCCTTTGCAAAGAGTCTACTTCATAACTGCTGTCTAATTCATCTCAGGTATTTTCAACCTTTATCTGGCATGTAGATTTTAAGCATATGTGAGCCACATGCAAAGAATAACTTCATCGTGGGCTTCATCTCAGCACCACATGAGTCAGGGAAGTGCTACACCCTAGCTACCATCAGACTCATCATCGATTTTGGACCCTGGAGAGACTTTGCATTTCATTATCAGGACCCTTCATTGCTTCAAATGCTGCCACTGCTTATGGTATCTATCAATAACAGTGCCATAGTGAGGTAAGCTTGGACCTTGCCCTGAAGGTGTCACCAGGTACTGTACTGATTTTTTTCACTAATCATCTTCCTAGACTCAAGAATCACAAGCACTTGAGCATACCCTTGGTCACCTGCCTCTGCCTCCACTCCTGAGGGAAAATGTTGCTCTGAAAGGCTGTTTCCAGCCTATGATTGAGGCACCACAGCAAACAGCACCCCTGGGTGAACCTGGGAGGACAGCCAGGCATGTAGGAGGGCGTGAAAACAACACACTGTGGTGTTTCTGTGAAAAAATGCACCAAAATGCTTGTGGCACATAAAATAACAGAGAAATACTATTTTAAAAAATCAACTATAGCCATCACACTAAAACTCTACCAAACCTTCCTCTTGTTCTTATCTTTATTTCCTAAACCCACCACAGTCACACCTGGTACTTTCCATGGAGAACAAAAACAAAAGGACTTCCCTAAGAGCATTAAGATCAAAGCATTCAGCATAGATTTAAGGGTTTATCTTTATTGCATGATTAGTGTTGCTAACATGCCAAGAAGTAGAGATTGGCAAGCTGCTGATTATTTCAAGTAAATATACTGCCTAGTTTAAATAACTGAAAGAAAAATAATTTAAATAATTGACAAAAATATTTCCATATCAACTACATATTTCCATAAAGGTCAGAACACGATGCTAAATATCCTCTGTAATGCCTTGCTCTGCTCCAGCATAGAGAAAAGCTTGTGTTTTTGTTTCACAAAAAATGTATTTTCTGTTTCAGAGTTCAGGAATGATGACAATCACTCGGTTTTACCAAGTACATGCAAGTTGCTTTAAAACAATCCTTGCTACATTTTCTACTCCGATCCTTCGGAAGATGAGGGTACATCTTTTTCATTAAGACCTCTCTAAAGTAGAAAGGTTGCTACTTGATTCATCAGGTGGTAACAAGAAAAAAACAGAATATGTAGCCTAAAAGCTCTTAACATTTTCAGGCTGGTTGGGGCCAGTTCTGACCTTTTTATGAGAGACCATGACCTGCTGTTCTGCACTGGGAGCTCATGTCATGGCTGTGCTGCTGGTAGCAAGGTCAGTCCAGCAGTGAGAAGACTCAACAGCCCTGAGCACAAATGAGCAAATCTCAGTGAGAAGAGGCAGCACTCAAGAAGAAATGGAATGGCGCTGCTTCTTGTAAACTGAGCACTGAATGGGCAGCTCAACACAGGGCAGAAAGGCATATCCCCCAGCAAGAACCTGGGAACACTCTCCCCTAGATTTGAAAAGTTTCAGAAAATGCTGTCAGACCACTTTTGAGGCCCACTGTGTGTCAGCCAACGATTTGGGAGGTATTTGAGGTAATGATTGCAAGCTGTGGTGATCACCAAATGAATTCCCAAAGATAGGTATGCTCCAATACCTCTCCACCATCAGGGCTGGGAAGAATTAGACTCAAAATGGCTTTATCAGATTCTGCCAGGAGCAACTTTTGAAGGAAATTAAAATCAATCCTTGTAGGTTTAGATTTACCCACATTAAGGGTTATATGGAAAGTAAGCACTCCTCAGTAATCCCTGGTTCATCCTTTCCAACAATCTGAGACAAAACATGTGGTGGATGAAAAAAAGCAGAAAAGCGACAGAGCCTTACAATGCTTTACACTCCCTTTCCATGAGGGCTGTGCTCCTGAATGTCAGCTAACTTGTGCAACAGCGAGCAGAGCCCAACAAGGCACACTCATAGTTGCCTTTCAGCATTGTATTAGTCTATGTCAGCTCTTACTATAACTTAACACTGCTGCTGTCAGATATTGAAACCACAGCCCTGTGACTTCTGTACTTCGGAAGTCTCTTGACCAAAGGACACCAGCAGACACACCAGCAAGGAAATCCTGGATTCCTCCTCCCCATCTGAACCTTTACTAGAAGTCTTAAAATGCCTGAACCTTTACGTGCTATTCAGCAACAGAGGCTTTGTAGCGTCCAAACCAAATTAGCTTCCCACCAGCAAAGTATTTCAGCAGGTAATTCCCTTGGCCTCAGTGAGACAAGCAACAGACAGAAAGCAAGGGTGTAGCATTACAGGAGATGTTTAGGAAATACTTTGTTGCTGCTTTGAAGCCCTGTTCTTTCCACTGATCTGTTTTAGCACCTGGATGCATCTGCACGGTGAGAAGTCCATGTCCATCAGGTGAGAACATGAGGTGTGCAGGGCAGGAGTCACCCAAGTTGTCCTTCCTTTCCTGACAAACCACAGAGCCATACCCTAACACACCCAAGAGTATATAGACATGGTGATCTCAGCTGGTTCATGGCCAGAAAATACATGTGATTTCTGTACATTTAAAAGGGAAGAGGGCTCTCTACATTCAAAGGAGGGCAAATGGACCACAGACCTGAGCAAAACACACTAAAGCACTGCACTACCGTTGGAAGGAGGCTTTGGAAATGTTCAATCCATGCTGACTCCCCATAGAATTGGGATGATTGAAGAAAAAAAAAAAAAAGATATGAACATTAGGGATTTCGGAGTGTGTAGTCAGAGTGTGTTTGTGAGCATCATCCAGAATCCCAGTGGAAGTGTCCTGAGCTGCCCTTCTGGAGCTGAAGGACAGCCCTCAGTGCAGGCTCTGCCCCAGTGCCCTCTCACCCTCCCGGGCACTGGTGAGAGGAAACATCCATGCTGGGCTGCTCTGTCTCTGCAGTGTACACAGGGTCTCCATTCTCCAGTGGCTCTGCTCTCAGCTCTGAGCAAAGGCACAGAGCTCCCAAAGTGATTGTTTGCAAAAGGGAGAAATGAAACAATCCATGCAATCTTCACCTTCTCACTGCCAAACCCAGCTGCAGGGACTGATGATGTCTTGTAACATGTTAAAAAAACAAAGAAAAAAAAGAGAAAATTTCTCTAAGAAAAGGGTCCAACTCGATGTGTTGCTGCAGCAGAGGGAAAAGGCTGGTGTGTCTGGAGCCCGTTCCTCCAGCACAGATTGCCCAAAGGAAAGGATGCTCTTGGGCTCTTTAACCAGTGCATGATTTAAGGCCCAGAGCACCAAAGTCAATACAATAATTTCCCCAGGCTGGGAAACCTCACAAGATATATGGGCAAAAAAAGGGAACTGCAGCAGCAGAAGCCACGCCTTTCCTCTTCTGGAGCATTCACCTAGTAAGTAGCACCTTCTCCCCCATCTTTCCCCTGGCCTGCTGTTACATCATCTACAAAAACTTCACCAGAAATCAGCAGGGCTGTGAGCACACAAAGCTGCTCTAAAAGCTGCATCCCTGCCCTGCTCCACGTTATTTACCTTGAACAACAAACAAGCAAAAGGCCCCATATAGCCACTGCAGATCTCTCCAGGGAGGGAGGTGTTAGATAGCATTTCCTCATATTAGGAGATGTGTGAGCCACTCAAGGACACCAGTATAATGGCATGTGGAAGGCACTGATGAAGCCTATTTTCCATGCTGCGGCACTTTCAGGAGAGTACCTATTGAAGCAGCAAGGTGCCTCAGCTAACTGACACTTCATATTTTTAGTGCACAGTTGCATTATAATGCCATTTAGGTGTTCCATTCAAGAACAGGATTTCTCCATGTCGAATGGAGTGAAACAGAGTAAAGGGCTCTCCAAGGAATGTCAGCCCTATTTTACAGGTGTGGATCACACTGGGTGGTTGTAGGAGCACTGGGCTGCTGCTTGTTCCCTGGCTTTATAAAGAAAAATCTTGGCTTAATGCAGCAGGGATAAATACTGTCAGCCTGCATAAGGTCTTGGGCATCAAACAGATTTTCATCCACGCTGCTGGCTTGCTCACCTCCCCTGTGAGCTAGTAAAATTAAAACATGAATAGAGCACTAAGTGCCTTTGGAACAGGAGTGACTACATCATTTTTACTTAATAACTGCACAAATCAGTCACTAGGAAAGTTAGAAACACAGCAAATCTCTTAGTGCTTAGTGTTGCTCATCATTATACATCCTTGTTTCTAGGGTTTGAGCAACAGCAATTATTGCAGTGTTGGCTATACAGCGTGACTCTGGAACATGGGCAAAACTGCACACAGACTTCCCAAAACACAGCTTGGGGGATCTGCCTGAAGATGCTGAACTTCACAGCTCATCCTTCAAAGTGTGTTACTACTTCAATGTTTCCCCTGCAGTCTAACGCATTCCTGCACTCAGTGCTTTGGGAGATAAATGTTCCCAGCAACTGCCTTTTTATTTATTGCTTAATTTGTCCTTTGTGAGTGCGTGCAGATGTTCAGGTATGGGAGGCCTGCAGGACTTGTGGAACCAGCAGCCATGGACAGGCCACTCATGACACAAAGGCTGAAGCCAGTCATTGCCAAACAGCATCGCCACTACTTGTTGTTTGAGTTCACGCCAGCTGTGCATAGCTTAGAAAATGACCATTTCATTGAGAAAATGTGTAAGAGAGGAGGTGTAAAAAGGGAACCACAAAGGCAGATCAAGTGCAGCCAGACAGCTTTCTTTGGGAGGACACTGAGTGAAAGAAATGCATGAACATCCATCACCACTGCCTCAGAGGAGCAAAAGGTAGACACTCTTCACACAAAACCCTCAACTGCATTTACCCTCTGGGGTGAGCTCTGAGAAGGGCACAAGGCAGCAAAGAGGTGAATTCCCAGTTATGGCCCAGGGATGTGCAGTTTTGCAGGGTGGCTGAAGCTGGGCACTGGTGGTGGGATGCTGTGGATGAGTGTCACACAGCAGGCAGTAGAGGAAAGGGCTGAAATGGGTCTGGTTTGCTTTTAAAAACAAAAGCAGAGAAGGCTGAACTGTCAAAGGCTTATTTTTGACCGGGGAACCAAAGCAGACAACTTCTTGCCTTTCATCAGCACAGCAAACTGGCAGTCCCTGGAGTCAGTCAGTCTGAGAGATCCTAGAGGGGAGGCAGCCAGGAACCCAAGAGGGACAACAGACTTGGTGGGCCAGCCTAAGCATAGAGTAAACAGCTCTAAGATAGTGACAGCTTCAGACAGATGTCTGGGGATATCCAGACTACCAACCTCTCATTTTGGTCAGGATCAGCTTTATTAAATCTATTTCTACTTACTTTCTAAAGGCATGCAAGCCACTCACTGCATCCGTCTGCCTGGGTTATGGGTTCTGGGACTATATGTGCAGCCTTCCTCTGCAGCATCTGTCCTTCCCCCACAGGCTGTCAGGGTAGGACTGTTTTTATTAGTTTTCTGACAATTCCTGGCACTACAGAGAAATACAGTCTTGCTGTCGCAGTCTCAGAACCCAAACTTCCAAAGTATGAATGAAGGACAGAAAAAGCAAAGTTGAATCACTGAGTGACTTGAGAGTTTAGTGTACCTATCACTCCATATTCAAGGATGGTTTTGTTATTGCAAAACATGTGTAAAGAATCACACAGCAGCTCAGTAATGCTGCTGTCACAGCAAATTCATTTTCTGCAGAAGAGAGAAAGAGAACAGCAGAGTTATATACACTTGCAAACAAATCTGTCCCTGGTTATCACTTTTGCCTTAGTAAGACCTGACATCCTGCCTGCTAAGAACATTATCAGAACAACGATATGGAGAATATTGCTGTTGAACAGCCTATTTACAGCCAGCTGCACGGGGAAGGCATTTTGTAAACAACATGCTGGGGCTTTGACAGAATTAAATACAAATAACCCAAAGTTTCCACTGACACCAATTTTAAGATTAAAATTCCTGAGTGCCAGCTGCCTGACATAGATGTTGGCCAGGCAGTTCTCCTACTTCCCACCCAGTTCAGAGTCCCTTTGCTGCTACGACTTCCCTGAGTGCAGCCAAAGAGCCCTGCAAAGCCATCAATGCCACCTGCCAATCAATGCTTCCTGCCAAGGGGATACAGCAACACTGTCCTAGCCAAAACCCGAATTCATATCCACAATAACAGAGCTTGGAGCTTAGCCAGCAAAAATTCTTTTACACTAAGCTGCCCAGCCTCTGATAGCAGCACCTCTGCCTATGGGATAAGCTGGGAAGCACACATGGCTGCTCTGCAGGCACTAAGCTACACAACCATGGCATCAGCAGCTTGAACTTCAGATATGCAAGAGTGACAAGCACCTGACAAAGCAGACGACCTTAAAAATTATAATACTTTTTAGGAAAAAATAATCTTAAACAACCCACCCACCTGCTTCCCACAGTTCAAAGTCAAATGATCACCATCCCAAAAAAGTGAAACCTAAATGACTCACTCAACTGAACCAGGGTGCTGTGAGATAGAATTGTTTTACCTTATCTGTGCCCATTTCCTAACTTGGAAAGAACGAGAAGCCCAACAACAAGTTAATTCAGCATTATTCACAGATTGTTTCAGGATACAGTTAGATATTAAAGTAAACTCCAAATTTCAGTTTATTGCAAGGAACAAATCTGCTCTGAGAGAAGTATTTTAAGTGAGGTTATAGGTGTATTTTATGTATGTGGTACGTATATTAGGTATACATATATATTAAAATCAAGCCTTGGGTTTTAAGTGAAGTGATGGGCAATTCTTTCTGTGAACATTTCCCTTATTCTGGAGAACATAGCAAGATTTCCTCTTGCATGTTTGGAGATTTGCACTCATACCCTAAGGTGTTCAGAGGAGAAAAAACACCCTCTGTAGCCCAGTGAAAGTCTGTGCGTATTTTCTAAAGCATGGTTTTAATAAAAAGGTCAGTTCTATCACAAAGTGTACAATTCTACAGTGTGTAAATACATGTTCTTAAATAAGCAAAGAAATAAAAGTGTCACCTCCTCTTAGTCCTCTTTGAACATACATTATAATGACAAGACATTTCACCAGTCTCCAGTTATAAAATTACCATTTACACACACAATCTGTTTATCCATTTAATTGTGTCTTCCAAACCTAGATTTAACAAGCAAGATAAAAATTACTTGTTTACTGTATAAAATCTCAGTGGAATTTCACCCAAGGACGGCAAGTTGGACTTCAGATTCTCTCTGCTTTGGTTTGTATATATTTTATAGTACAAATTTCACTGAAACTTGAGTGAAGCTAAGCCAGTCAGATGCTTGTGAGAAATTAGTTATCCAAACTTTTGCAATTCATATGGTTTTAACTGTTTAATTATTGAGAATAACAATTTCTGTTGGAGAAGAAAGCAAGTAGAAGAAAAGCCACTTAAAAGATGCAATGTTGCAGCACTGTTTAAGAAAATTTAGCAAAAGTTACCAAGACTAAATATATGATCTGAATTTAGCGAGACTCAAGAAATCATTATACAAATTCATTTTTGATTATATTCTACTTGTCTTTAATTTTCACTGTTCAACATTAACATTAAACATTGTAAATGTATGCAATATTTATATAAAATTAAATAACAATATTGTAAAAATAAATACATTTTTACATAAATACATAATCCACACTGCTGAAAAGTTTCAGCTAATACTATACTCTTGTTTCAAAAGTGACCAAAAAAATATGGTAGTGACACTCCACCCAAGAGATGAAGTATGTTCAACTACAGAATGATGTTTGCAACCAATGACAGAGCTAAAGCAAATCCAGGACATACCACATTAAAGAAAAAATTTGGCCGTTACTACCTACAGTAGTAGCACGAGGTAGACATACATGTGGAGTGTTCTGCTGGAGGGACACGAAGACCTGTGGACCCCACAGATACTTTTCAGTCTTCAAACAGCTCTGGGGTCACCTATGTCAGTCAGAGCCCAACGACACCTTGGTAAATAAGACTGGAAAATCAAGTCACTTCATGGCAGTGACCAGGGCTCAGCCCTGCAGCCCTTCCCCTGTGGAGGCTGGGAGCCCTGTGGGCAGCTGGAAGAGTTGCCACTGGCAGGACAGGATGTCCCAGCCCTCCACCTGTCTGCCTGACATCCCCCCTGCTCCCAGGAGAGCGAGCAGGGACAATCCACCAAGGTTAATATAACTGAGTGGAGTCAAGGCAATTTTTCCTGGGTGAAAAGAAAACAACCCAAAACCAAACTAGAGGACTGCACCTTGCATTTCTAACAGCGAGGAGCAGACTCCTCAACAGCTGTGAATGCAACAGAACTCTGTCCAGAACTCAGGTTCTTGCAAATGGTCCAGCACAGGTAGCCAAGGTTGACAGCTGGTAAATGCTGCGGGGCAGTCAGTGCTCGCACGGCCAGCTCTGCTCACCTCACCTTGCTCACCTTTAGCATCAGCCAGACTGGCGGACAAGGGACAATTAGCACCTCAAATGAAATATTTCATAGCACTTTTGTACTGGTGAAGCACCAGATAAATACGAGTTCAGCAGTTTTATGGCTATTGGAGAACTCACTGAGGTATGATAAAAATATTGAGGAGCATTACTGAAGGCACCTGCGTTACTGAAAGCACCCGCAGAACGAGAGGAGGTTTTGGCAAGATGACTTTTCAACCGTGACAACGAAGGAAGTCCGATACATTATGAATGGGCCTCTTTTTGATTTTCCTATAAAGTGCTTTAGAGTCAGATTTTTTTAAACTTCTTCAAATACTTTTATAACAAAATACACAATAAAGACTGACATTTGTTCGAAGGCCACTCCAAAACGGACAGGTCTGTGGTTTCCAGTGCTTCAGAAGCACCCCAGGCCGCACTAGCCTTGGGATCAGAGCAGATGGTGCTGCTCTGGGCAGTGAGAATTTCAAAGCTGTGGCACTCGAAATAGCAGCCCAACCCTGCAGTGCAGGGCTGCTCTGCCCTCATATGAGCATCTCTGTAGCAGACTCCTCCAGCAGCAAAGGAGCAGTGTAGGACACCTCTGCTCCAAACACTATTTTGTTACTGGAAAACTCCCAGGGTTTTAAGACTTCCAGCACCTTGTTCATCCTTCGCTGACTCAATGATAGAGAAGCAGCTGGAGATCAGGCTAGACAATCTCTCTCCAGAACCAGAGAGATGCACAAGAATAGTTTACAGGTGCCTTTGCACTGTACATCACACTCATTATATACACAGGAACAGAAATAGAGCATGAGTGTGAATGTACACAGGTTTCTAATGTAGGTCTGTGTGGGGGCAGGTAGGGACATGCACACACATCTATACAAACTTGTACATGATTGGAATTGAGGTGATTTAGCACCTTCTACCCAGTCATTTTGGTTTTGGCAGAGAACAAGTGACTGGTAAACCAGTAGGTGCACAGTGCAGTATTACCATTAAAGAGCAGAACAATTTAACTTCTATGGCAATGCACTGCTTAAATGCCAGGTTTAAATCCATATGCAAAGAGCTCAGTCAGAACAAAGATTCACAATGCACAGTGCTCACACGGTGTATAAAATGGACAAAGGTGGCTACTTAGCAGAAAGTGCCTTTTAAATAAAAGGACTTGAGCTCCCCTAGTGTAAGCCCTTCCTGAACAGGTGTTATATTGTCAATAATTCTCTTTAAGTGCAGTTTTAAGACACGAAGCATTAGCACCTTTGAAGCAAATTAAATCTGTTGTTATGGGATATCCAAAAAATGTTCACAAAGAGAAAGAGTTTATGGTCGTACCGAGCTCCAAGGACCAGCGCTCCAGGCAGCATCTCTAGGACAGTCCTGCACATTGCACTGCTCTCTGTCCGGTGGCTTGTCAAGGATTTCACAGCTCAGATCTGTAAACCTTTCTCCGTTAGGGCGCTGGCACACCACCAGCCGTGTTCTTGTCCCTGCCCCGCATGGCTTTGTGCACTGGAAGTCAGAAGACGACAGAGCAGTCACTGTTGGGGCAGCAAAAATACTGCCGACTGGCTGCTGCAAGAACTTGGCAACTCATGTTTTTTGCTGTTCCCAACCAACCCACTCCAGGCCAAATCCCCCCGAAACGCTGCATAAGCCGTGGATGGGGCATCAACTTCTCTCTTCCTGAAGCTGTTCATGCAGCTCCACCATGACACTGCCAGACCCAATGTGACACTGGAGGTTTACATCTCCACTTGCTCATCTCAGATGCATTTTCAGAAGGGAGTAGTGTTTTTATTTAAAAAAAGACCTTCAGTTATACTAGGTTTCTCTTAAAAAAAAAATAAATTCATTTCTGTAGAATTTGCTTTCGCCTGGGAATAAAACTTCCCCATGACAAATGGAAAGGGAAACACAACCAAGCAGTTACTAGGGCTCACTCATTTATCAGAGGCTGCCTTTCAAGTTCCAATCTTTCTAATAAATGTCACCACAATATCCCTCTCCTCTCCCATTTTTCAGCCTCCCGCTAATGAAAGCCTTCCCGTGTGCTGGGAGCCCAGGATGGATGGTGCACTCACCTCTCCCCAGTTGCCATAAGCCCACTGAGGACAGGGGCCAGATTCACACGATCTCTGTTCCATGGGTTTGCTTTTTTCATCGCAGTTATTTGCAGTGTATCCATTTTCATCCTGGCACACCACGACGCGCCGCTGGAACCCACCCGCACATGTGCTAGAGCACTGGAAGACACAATTGCCGATGGCTTTGTTGAGTCCAGGAATAAGTTTTGCATTCCTAGCTCCTTCCCAGTGCCTGGCACCATGGGAATGCACTGCTAGAAATTCAATACAGTTAGCAGACATTATTAAACTTCGAATCCCAGCTATTATTAATAGCAGCGCAATGACTTAAGTGCTGACCAAGCAAAGAAAGGAAACCAGTTTTAAGCAGGTAATCCCCACTGACTTTAATGCAGTGTTTGACATCCCATTTGTGCTTAATTCCCTTTAGGGACTTCCATGCTGAAGTGTTGCATACTAGTTGGAGTGAGAGGAGCTGGCTTTCTACTGTGCTCTGGCAACAACTCTGCACAGCTGTAAAAATCCCAGGAGATGGCCAAGAAGCAGAGGCTGGGCTTTGCCTCATGGAAAATGATGCCCTCAGCATCTCTGAGGCTTTCTAGGGAGAAACCTAGAAAGCCTCAGACATATAAGGTGTGAGAGGCTGAGCACTACTGCAACAACTGCTTGCGTGAGAAGAGAGCAGAGAGTGGGGAGAACAGGTTTTTTTTGTTTTTTTTGGATGGTGACTATAAGAAAAGACTGGATTAGCCCAGAAAGAAAATGAAAACTCAACAGTAAAACCCAGCAATAAGAAAATCAGGGCACTTACAGCACCCCAAGGGCCAATCCTCCACTGATTGCCTCCTGGTATATGCGCACGGTTCCGGTTTGGGTTGCCCCCGGGGTGCAGTTTCAGGCGATGATCCGGATAGAGGAAGGGGTGGATAGGCCTGCCGTAGTCGTGGCTGTTTGGATGACAAGGAGACATGGAGCAGTCTTGCTCAGTGGCAGGGAGGTCGTCTGGGTCACACTCGCTCCTATCCACCAGCTGGTCACTGTAATTGATGCAGATCACTTGTCGCGTTGCCTTACCTTGACCGCAAGTCACCGAGCACTGTGTTACAGTGGAAAGAGAGACACAGTCACATTTCCACTTTTGAAAACCAGAAAGACAGCTATTGCTAATAAAGAACAGCAGAAAACCTTAAAACCCCTCACTTATAAAAGAGCAAATGTGACAGATTAGTGAAACACGTTTCCAGCAGTAAGGTCTATAAGGCTGTCTGGCAAGAGACAGCACAGAGATGCTTACAGAGCTCCACTCCAAGGCTTTCCACTGCCCACATGGTGTCACGGTGCACATTTCTGTGGCTGATGGCTTTGGAAGGTGGAAACAAGCTGACTCGTCAGCCACGGAGCCCTGGTCATCCCGACAGCTGACGTATCTCATCCGGGTACCCTTCCCGCACGTTGCGGAGCACTAGGGAAGAGCAAACATACTGCAAGTTTCTTGATATACATTGCAAGGACTTTGGAATGAAAAGCTGCTTAAATGCACTTAAAAATATCACTGTCTACTGTAAAACAATCCTGAAAGTATTACACCATGCACTTACTGGTGTCCAGGATCCAAATCTCCACTGAGTCCTGTGAATGCCTGATACGGATCTCTTGGCTTCGGGACTATTTGGATGGGGAGGACATACAGCTACTTCACAGTCCTGTACAGGAAATACATGAGGGAAAAGTGGGAAATAAAGAATTTGCAGATGTTTTGGTTAAACCATCTCCTCTTCAATGTAATTACAAACAACACACAACATCTTGAAACTCTGTGACCTGCATGCCTGTGTCAAAGCAGGCTTCCTCGTTGCATCCTCTTGGTGAATCAGCAAAACTTCAATACCCCAAGGCCTTCATATGCAGAACCCCACGTGGACTTTTGACTTATTAGGAACTCTACAATAGGGATCCCCATAACCATGTGCCATCTCCATGCATTAAAACCAGATGTTTTTGAGGCAAAAGATGAAAGTTCATTAAGAGTTCTGGTATGAACACACATCTGCAAAGCAGCAACTTTATCTCCCTTCAAAGCTCCTTTCCTTCAGCGCGAGACCTGCAGCCCACACAATAAAGGTTACACTGCTGATTGCAGCCCTTTGATTCCCTGCAGCCCACCAGAACACTGATATCCATGTGCTGATCTTCACCACACACCAAGCATGTGAGGTTTTGAAGACAGGCATGTCATTCCGCTCAGTCCTGGTACAATGCCTCACAGGAAGGCTGTGGTCCTGTCTGGACCTCCTGGGAGGTCTGGCGACAGAAATGATGAATAGCCACAACTTCACTCCATGAGTAGTCGTTGCCAAAAAGGAAATTAATACTGATTGTCCCTGCAAGGGAGAGCGCAGCGTCTGACAAACAGCATACAAGGTTTCTGGATTGCTGTGATTTCACTTGCACTAGAGATGTGCATGCCAAATGATGGCTGATGACAAGTGGGTTTGTCACCTCTTGACTATAGTGCAACTGGTCTCCACACGTGGCAAAACCAGCCCTTTCCCAAATGTTGGGGCCTTCGTTAAACTCTGTCAGGTCATGCAGGACTGGGGAGAGCATGAGTACAACTACTCGCCTAGATGACAGATAGATGGTAATGTTCTGTTTTATTCAACTCCTTCAGACACCTTGGACATATCCTCTGCTTGAAACTGGAATTTAGATGTTTGCTTCTAAGTACACAGCATGGAAAGCCTCTTCAGCAAATTTGCAGAGGGTGTACAACATTCTTCAATTTATCCAGCCAGGGCAGATGTCTCTGGAATTGAAGCTGCCACAAACACTAGAATGTCACATGCAGCAGGCAAGGAATTATATCCCCTCACCATCGTTTGTATCACACAGCAACAATCCTGCAGCCATGTGAGCCCAGATTGCAGCCAGGCATTCTCAACTCCATGCAAGCCAAAGTAGGTGTCTGCTGTGTTGAGACCACAGCCTCTGAGGCCAGTAAATACTCTCTCTCAACCTTCTACAACCTTCTGTCTGTGGTTGTTTTCCCACATTCATTCACTGCATCTTCCTTAGCTCATGAGCAACTAGAGACTGGCTTTGGTCCTGCATCTGAACAGCCCCTCTCACGTCTCATGCCTAGAGCTCCATGGATATACACCACAAGCAAAGGTAATTAATCTTCACCCCATGAAGTCCTGATGCCCTCATAACAAGTTGTCCATTGCCTTTTTGGCAATTTGGTGCTTCAGAGTGTAAAACTGGAGAGGGTCTGGATGAGAACTTCCGGAATACAGCTTCTCTGTCCTGCTTTTACCAAAGCAGAGTGCTGTGCTGCTCCTTTCCAACAGTCGTGTAGCAGACGAAGGCACTGCTGCAGCAAGATGTGCCCTGAAGCTGCCTCCACATGCACACTGGCAAAAGATGGGAGACAGGACAGCAGGATTTACCTGGGTATCTGTTGGTCGGGTTGCAGCGTTACACTCGTTATCATCCACCACCGACACGTAGGTGCCCACAACACACTTCACTGCTCTCATCTGGTAGCCTTGGCCACAAGTCACAGTGCACTAGGAGAGGACAGATGGGAGAAAAAAGTTCTGGATCTGAGTAGCTCCTTTGGTTAGGAAGTATTAATCAGTCCAGTCTGTGCTTAAGCACGCAGCAAGAGCAGCAAAAATAAAACACAGCTTCCCCTTCTGGTTTCTCTCCACTTCATGCATTTCAGCTTTAAATTAGGTCAAACTCTTAACTCACTGCACCCACCAGTGCCTTGCATGCTTCACTTGCTTCCTTGGGAATGAAGGTGTGAGCACTGAAATTATTTACTTTGCCGCACACATTAGAATCAGAGTCTGGTAGAACCTGCACTACATCCTTCTCTAAAACTGGTTGTTCAGCCCCGTGGTAGCACAAGTGGCTAATGAATAATTTTGCTAATGGGAAATACGTCTGACTGGGACAACTGGTCTAGGTTTACTGCTGTTTTTTTAAGTCAAGAGTGGAAAAGCAGATGCCAGCGCACTCTGGGACAAATGAGCAACTTGTATTTTAACAGAAAAACAGCCCTCACCAACCCAGAAACTGGAAAACATTGAGAGCAACAAAAGTTATTCAATGGGAGCAGCTTTCCTGTGGAAATTAGGCCATGTATTTATGTGCCTAAATATGGATTTAGGAGCGTAACCTTGGAAACCCCTTTTTTGAAAATCACGGCCAATTTAGTATGACAGAGATTAAATTTAGCACAAAGGGCAGGTACTGTTATTGCTGCCTATCCGCTGAACCCAAGCGAACAGAGGGCTGCTTTGGTGTGCAAATCAATTAGCACAGTTATGCTGCTGAATTTGGATGAAAGGGCAGCGCCCAGCCTCAACCACCCTCTCCCAGGTCAGTCCCACTGGCTGGGAGCCCCACAGGGCTCTGCAGTACCTGGCCCCACGGCCCCACTTGCCACGAAGCACACTCCTGCTGCTGGCACGTCTGCACTGACTCCGGCTTCGTCTTGGGATCGCAAAACCTGTCGTTTAATTGATCTTCTCCAAACTGGCACCAGGTCTGCCGGTGCTTATGCCCTTTTCCACAGGTGACCAAGCACTGCAAGGAGAAAAGCATGAGCTCAGGTGGTGCTGGGGACGTGCTGCCAACCCCGGCACCGAAAAATAAACCTGGAGACCCACTGCAACCGCTGCTGACAAAAGAAGTGGTGCTGAGAAGCAGCTCTTGAGCTAATAACAACACAACCTGGAAGAGAGGCCGGGAAGACAGTGTCTTTCAATGAGAAAAGATTGCTCTCAGGAGCTGGTCCAGAGCAGAGGCTAGAGCATGGAGAGCACAACCAGGTCGGAACCCTTCAGCAGGAGCAAGACCACAAAGGCTCTTGACTTCCAGCGGGTGAGAGACATAGGGCACAGTACTGCCCCGTGGGGTTTCAGCAGTGCACAATGGGCTGCCAGAGGCTTGTAAAAAACTTGGCTTGGCTTTGGGTGTGCTTGTTAAGGGTCTTGGCTTCTGCAGGCTGCAACCACCTCTTCCATTGCCCTGGCGTGGGCTGCCAGCAGCTCAACTCAGAAGACAGATGTTTTGCAGAGAACAATCCCTGTTTCACTTAATTGCTTTCATTATGTCCTGAAAGAACATAACTCACAGAAATAGGAGCAATTTGGCCACAAAGGTGACGAGCAGCCTTTGAAGACTGTTCTCCAGCATCCCTAGTCTGACTGCAGGAAAAGGCCTATCAAGATATGAGTTTGTTGCATTGCAAAGAACACCAGCAGGAGAAGAGGTAATAAACAGCAGGGAGAGGCTGAGCAAGATATTAGTAGGATGAAATCCTGCCCTCCAGTGACAGCCAGAGCTGCCAGGGCTTCTGAGGACAATCTCAATGGAAAATGAGGGCAGAAGGTATTTTTCTTTCCAAAGTTATAGACGAACCATGGAAAAACTGAGGAGAAATCACTGCAGGATTCCCCTCCGTGGCTTTGCAGGGAAGGAAGTGGCCACTTGATGAGAGGTGACAAGGCCAGTGACTTTGCTGCCTGTCTGAAACCTCACACTGTGCACAGTCTCAGAAAGACCTTCTGCAAGAGGCACAAACCAACCACAAGGGATGAGCAGGGACAGAGATATCCCTTTGCAGGCACCAGCCCCTCAGGGCAGAGGACCAGCAAAGTGAGACAACCCTGGTGACCAGCACCTACCTCGGACCAGTCACCAGTTTTCCACTGGGGGCACGAGAAGTCGCTGCATCGCTGCACCGTCAGCTTCTCCTGCTGGCTGCACTTGCTGTCGTCCAGGACATCGTTGTAGGTGCTCACACACATGGCTCGCCGCCGCCGTGTGCCCCCGCCACAGCTCTTGGAGCACTGAGGAGAGACACAGAGTAAATATTTTCCGCCACTCTACTGCTATTGCCTTCTCCCTCTTTGCAGCCAGGGCTGTGGAATGACTGCAGAAAACCTGCGGAAGAACAATTTGTACTTTAAATAACAGGCTTTTACTTATATATATATATTCCCTTTAAAAGCCAATCTTGCTAAGCTTAATAAAATGTCACGGCAATGCATTTCACAAATTCATTTCAGGCTATAACCCCATTATTACTTTTACAAGTGCTTCCTTTCAGTTCTCCTAAATGGCTGCTCCTTGTTCTCATTTTAGGAGAGATTAACTCTCTCTGGCCACTCAGCCCTCCTCCACTGTGCCCTCCCTGGAAAGCTTCAGGCTTGTCAATCTCTGAGTGCCAGGCCTGCCTTCAGAAATTTTCTTGCTCATGCAAAAGCTAAGAGTTGTAAAATAACCAAATTTCAGAAGTCCTCTGCTGATGGCAACATGTCCTCCTCAGCTCCTGGCACTGGCTTTGATGGGAGAAGACAGCTAGCAAGGCTTAGTGTAATGAAGACAGACCTCGGGATGCTTAAATGCGTAAATTAATTTCAGGAGAAAATAAGGAGCACAAGGCTTTTTCAGACTACGGTGTCCTCCATAAAAAGGAATGGAAGCAGAATCATGGCCAACTTTCATCTATATATATGCTATTTGCAACTTAAACAGCCCGATGTACCCCTGTGCAAGGAGGAGACAGCATTTGCCATGCCACTGAGCATCCCTTACCTCGGTCCAGGCTGAGTACCGCCACCCTCCCACATTACAATCACCAGTGCACTTCTCCCTCGTGCTGGGCTTGGGCTGGCTGTTGCAGAAGCGATCATCGACCTTCTCTATCTTGCCTTCCACCCTGCTGTACTTGGAGCAGTAGATCTCCAGGGTGCGGTACCCCAGCCCACACTGTGCCGTGCACTCGCTCTTCCTTGCGATGTGCCACCTGTGCCGAGGACAGCAAACATCAGTGGGGTTCTAGGACTCTGCAAGTAACGTGCCCAAGAGCTTTTGACATGAATAAGGAATATATGCCCTGGAACTGGAAATTCTGACTCTGTTACACTTTCAAATGCTTTGGAATTTCCAAAAATCTGAGACAATCCTGGCACTGCTCCTTGAAGGGAAGGAACTGCCCCCTCTTGCAGACACCAAAGCCACAGTGTGACCCTATGGGACCAACCAAGGTGCAAAGGGGAGTCTGTGGCCAAGCAAGAAGCATTGCTTTGACAGCTTTCCCACTTCTCCTGCAGATGTGCCAACCTGGCCTCTAAAAACTTGCTATAAGACACTCGAGCCCCAGTGGTGTCAGCTGTGATTAGAGGTATTCCCTCACGACAGATAGATCTCCACTCTGCTGCCTATTTCCTGGACATGAGGCCTGATTCAGGGAGGTGTCAGAGTGCCTGAAGCCAACAGGAGCCCATTGCCCCTTGCACCTGGCAGGGGTGTCCCCTGCAGGTCCTGGAGATCCCCCTGCCACTGCCTGTGCAGGGAGCACAGAGCCCTGCTGCCAAACTGAGAGAGCAAACTTCAGCACAGCCTGGAGAAGAATAAGATCAAGGGGATTTGGACTCAATAGCTCCTGACTGGTGGGAGCCTCACACCCCTGACTGCTTTTCAGACTCCTGCATTTGCCCTTCTCAAGTTTCCAACCTGTTGCAATGGCAACAGTTGTTACCTCGACAACCCGACCCTACACAGCAGCCCCTGCACAGCCCCCGTTTAACAGAGCCAGAGGAACCCCTCGGGAAACTCAGCCATCTGAATTGCTTCACCAGCATCAGCTTAATGCCACCATATTTAAGCCTCAGAAAGGAAAACAGATTGCTCTTTAAAGGAAAATGGCTTGTGATGATTTAGGCTGCGGTCCATCAATTCCAGCACACCAAGAATTGTCGAGGGACAGCCAGAAACCCGCTCTACACTAAAGCCTATTCTTTGCTTTAAATAAATGATAATAAATCCAAGTCTTAGTTACTTTTTTGCTTTAAGTATATGTTTTTCCCTCTTTGCAGGCTGTTTGTAGGATAGTGCTGAGCATTTCTGATCCAGGCAGATGTGGACTTCAGGCACTGTATTGCACAAGGAGATTTTTCAACATTAGGAAAGTTTTTGTTATAGTTAGTCCTCATTTAATACAACAAGAGAAATGTGAAAATGTACACTGCTGGAGGATGACAATCCCTCTTGGTTGACAAAGAGGCAACTACTAATCCTCTTCTTTTTAGAAATCTAATACAGGCTGGTGACAAAAGGAATTATGGTGGGAGGCAAAAGGAAAGAAGACTAAGCAGTAAATACACAACGTAAATGTATGTACATATCTGAGTTTAGTGCACCTTAATTCACATTCTGTGTTACAAGGCTCAGTGGTGGGGTCAGGCTGTGGAATTCGATCACATCGCTGGTCCGACACTGTGAGCTGATCGGACTCTCTCTTACACACAGGTTTCCTTTTTCGTTCCCCTGCACAGAGAAAAATCAGCACACTGTTGGAGTCATACAGGAAAGCGATCAATTCAGTCATTCCTCTTATGCCTTTTATACTAGTATTTAAGAGATCTTTAATTGTGCTTTTCTGTCTCTTTTAGAAACAAGGAGGGGGTTAAAACTATGCAGAGCAGAAGGGGTTTATCACAGATGGGATGGACACAGGCAGAGAGCTGCAGCACCCCTGCAAGGACCTGTTTTGAGTTTTTATGTAGCAAGGTGGCCACTGGCAGGTGGAAATAACTGAATATCAGACACAGAATCAGACACACATGCCTTTTGCAGCCTTAGGAAATTCCACCTTTTCAGTGCTTCAACTTCCTTGCTCAGAGGGGCTGTAAAGTGTTCTGCTCTGACACCAATAAGCATCTTGTAGGAAGTTACCTACTACTGAAGCTCAGTGAAACAATCACATCCATAATGTGGGAATTTCAAAGAAATCTAACAGAAAGGGATCTGACAGCACTGTCCAGATCAAACAAATCCAGGACAAAACTAAACCTTCCCAAGCACCCACCTTGGCAGAGCTTACTGCAGGCCTGCCATGGGCCATGCTCATTCCAGTAGAACTGCTGAGGTTTGTCCTCAATGGGGATATTAAAAGTGTAACGAACATCAGGATTGTACAAATTGCCCACTGATAAAACCTGAGAGGAAGAAAAATGAAGCAGAATAAACCAGCAGAAATCACTGCCCACTATTTTCAGTCCAATAACGCTGGGCAGACTTTTCCATACATACAACATATACTTCACCTGAAGCGTTATTTCTTGCTCAATCCGATCTGTAGAATTAATCCTTTCAATAGTATTATCCGATCCACTGTACTCGATCACAGCATTCCCAACTTTGATTTCCCTTTTAAACATACTGACGACAAAGTCTCCATTTAATATAAAGTCTCCTTGACTGTTAGATAAGGCTGCATAGGTGCAAAAAACAAGAACTAAAGAGGCAGAATTAACTCATACGTACATAATAATGTGGGTCATGTGCTCTCACTGCTCCTTTCCATTGGGGGTGGGAGGAAAAGCCCAGTGGCATTCTCAAACAGAAAGGACGTAAAGAGAGCAGCAGAGCTCTTGCAGACATTGTGCCTTCTCCTTTTTCCACTGGAAAACCTCAATAAAATGAAGGCTGAATGCCTGAAGTTGTTGCTCAGCAGTTCACCAATAACTCAGGGCAGAGATATCCAAAAGGGTGCTGTATGGAGCACACGCAGGCTGTATCCCCTCATATATCACAAAAATAATCCTGCCCAAACCTTTTCATTAGCCATGTGGATGGGATGGATTCCCTGTTGTTTCCAGGTGTGTTCTTAGGGTAAAGCTTCATACCCTAATTGCCTAAATATAATTTTCTAGTAGATACTTTCAGGAAGTTTGATCAATGTCTCCCTCTCTCTCTTCTCCATCTCCCTCCTCCCCCCATACTTTTTATTCTTCCAAATCTTAAGGTATGTGAAAGCACTAAAGGCTTAAAGCCTAAATGCTTTATAAAAGGAACAGTTTCCTGAAAACAGCAGTCTGCTGCACAACTTCACACTAATGCGATTATGTAGCTAATTTCCCAAGTTAGTTTCCCCACCATTTCACCCATCACAGCTACGTTACTACAAAGCCCCTGTACTGAAAAATCTAAACTTAACATCAAAACACGAAAGGGAAGGTTTTTCCATCAGATGAGGAGAGATAATGAAGCAAAACACTCCTTGATAGCAAACAGACATGGACAGAGAAAAACCTATGAAACAGAGGCTACATTCAACCAAATTCCACACTTTGGAGGGTTTAACGTCATTAGGCAGCAGTAAAATTCACTAAAGGATTTCTTCTCGTTTACTGTATCCCCTACAAGTCCAACAGTAGGTACATGTCTTGGACTTGATGACAACATCACATTCCTCCTAAATTGTTAAGCAACTACAAGGGTCACAGTACTGAGGGCCCAAGATTTCACACTCAGTGAGCTGCAAAATAAGTGGACACATGCACACTTCTCATTTGCTTCTAGTCAGGCCTAATGTGAAGAGATGCTTTCCCAGCAATATTAAAGCAACATTAAAGAAGATTTTACTTCATTGCTTCCCAAGAAGATTAAAGGCCCTCCAAGAAGAGCTGAGAAGTTTGGGGCTCCTTCTGGGGTGAACCAGTTTGGACAGGCACAACACGAGCAGGATTGGTTTTTCCAGAAAAGAGGAATAATGAAACTTAACTCCATCCCACAAGACAGAAAACTATCACACCCCAGTATGGGGTTTTTTGGTGCTGCTGTATGTTCATGCTGCACCACCTCATATCACTGCTGTGAATGTGCAAAAATGATGTGACACAGCTGTAAGTGCACAGAGAGCCCTGCACAGCCCCCACCTGGGAATGGGACAGGGAGCACTCACTCAGCTTTTTGACTCAGTGAAGGGTCCAGCCACACGGACCGCATTTCAGACCAACAGCCAAAGCTGTCAGCATTGTTTGCCTTTGGTGCATGATAGTTTCCTCCCCCTGCTTCTCATGTGAGTCCTTTTACCTTTGATGGGCTAGGACCACCAGCCTAGTCCCATTTTTAACATACCCAGTTACAGTAATTTTTCAGGGTAAGACAAGATTAGGTGTCCTTTTCAGAGATATAAATACAGGACCCTGTGCTATTGGAGCAGAGCTGGTGGTGCCAGGCACGGTGTGTGCAGAAGAGAAGGACCAGAGACTCAGAGACCTCAAAAAGGACTTAAAGGCAAAACCAGCCTTCAACTGGCAGGTGTAACATCAGTCATAATGTCCATTGGTGTTATCACTGCTATTGAACCCAAACAGAACTATGGGGTGAATTACAGATTAGAATGGTGGAAAAGAGATGCATGGCCATGCTAAAAGTGTATGTGTGTGCAGCAGTGTTCTAACACAGCACCACAAGCGTGTTCATCTGCCTCTAGAGACATACCCAGAGATCAGAGAAAACACTGGCTATGGATGTCCAACAGCCAAAGCCCAAGTTATTGCTAGGTTTAAGTCAAACCAGTATCTTTGGTGCAGGGTATTTCTTTATGGATACATTAGCAGGGACAAGAAGGGCTCAGCCTAAGTTAAATCAGAATTATTCGCAGAAGAGTAGAAATTACTTTCTCTTTGTATGTGTTTGTACACACATCTTTCAGAGCATGGCATCTTTACTGCCCAGCCAAAGAATGGTGACAGCACAGACAAAGCTGAAGTGAGAAGACTCCAGCAGAGCTCAGTTTGGTTCCCAGCTTTGTGCCTCAGCTCCCACCCACAGCCCAGGCTCAACAGTCCTTCACAGGCCTAGACACACCCTAAAGAGATTTTTCTTATAATATGGGAGCCTCCCAAACTTTGCATCTACGATGGCATGAACAAAAAGAAGGAAGAAGATAAGGCTGAATGCTTGGCAGACATAGATAAATTCTTGCCAAGAAAACATCTCCCTTCAACGAATTCTTCATCCTCCCTAGCAGACTGCAGTCAGTAGATACATCACCACAATCAGGCAACAGAGCAGATTTCTGGACTGAAATAAATACTACAACTCACCCAGGTAGTTGTCATCCTCTGGTTTCCCTGAGTAACTGTGCTGACGCACATCAATATTAGTTGCACCAGCTGGGATGCGAACCACAACGTTATAGCCTAGGAGAGATTTAATAAAGTCAAGACTATTACACAGACATTTCATTTGCTTTCTAGGGGGAAGGGAAATGAGCAAAATTACCTCACATTACACAAGCCAATACTTTTCATTTAGGGATAGCATAAATAGTTATAAAATGGAATATACTATAGCTAGAAGGATTTTGCATTTTACATCAGTGTTTTTGCAGATTAAGTGTGGCAATGGCTTTTATAGACCGACATTTTTCACTATAAAGTTTTTAGCAACAGATTCTTACCATAATGTACCGTGTTAAATGTGCCTGCAACAGTTTTGCATGAAGAATTATCTCCACCACAAACACCACATTTATCTCTTCTTGCTTTCGAATTCAGCACATGATCACATCCAGCTTGCTTTAAGAGAAAAATTGAAAAAGCTAGATTGAGCAAATAGACTAGAACAGCATTTTACAAACCTTCTAATTAAGGCGCACAAAAGCTGTGTATGCAAAAGGCTGCCGTGAGACAAATTGTTTTGCTTCCCCACATTTTTCCACTAATTTAGAGTGCTGCCATTCCACAAGGTTTTCCAACAAAAGGCTTCTTTTACAAAGTGAGGATCAGGACTGCTGTTTGCACCAGGAGTTGCCTTCACAAGTGAAAAAGTCTCGCACCAATTGTTCCCATAGTGAAAAGCATGAAAAATAATTGTGAACAGAAATGTAAAGGGCTCTGGGGTCTGACCAGGTGAAGTGAGGCAGGGCACAGAAGGAAGCATCTTTTGGATTTATGCTCAGACCTCCACAGACCTCAGCTACTTAGGGCAGATGTGTAAACAAACTACACTTGAGTGTGTCCCAAGGAGAGCTGGTGAACAGCCTGGAGTACAAGTCTGATCAAGAGTGGCTGAGGGAGCTGGGAGGGCTGAGCCTGCAGAAAAGAAGGCTCAGGGGAGACCTCATCACTTTCTACAATTCCTTGAAAGGAGGTTGTAGCCAGGTTGGGGTCAGTCTCTTCTCCCAGGTAACAAGCAACAGGAAAAGAGGAAACTGCCTCATGTTGCACCGGAAGTGGCTTAGATTGGATATTAGGAAATAACTCTTCATCAAAAGAGTTGTCAAACATTGGAACAGGCTGTCCAGGGAAGTGGTGAAGTCACCATCCCTGGAGGTATTTAAAAGATGTGTAGATGCGGCACTTAGGGATACGGTTTAGTGGTAGACTTGGCGGTGCTGGGTGAATGGTTTTTGCCAACCACTTGTTTTTTTAATGGTCTTTTCCAGCCTAAACGATCCTACAACTCCATGTGTGACTCCTCTGCAAATCTGGTGCTTGGCAGAGTTGGGGTTCCCAGAACCTGGAGACACTGCCGGCAGCCCCCGAGCACAGAGGGTATGCCAACAAATGCCTGGAGTGTGGTGCAAACCTGCAAAACCCATCTGCTGAAGATGTGGGAGATAATTACCCGGCAAAGGCCCTGCACGCAGATGTCATTGGTGTCGGGGCCGCAGGGCGTCCCATCGATGACGCGATCCCGCAGCTGGTAATAGGCCGTATTTCCCGCCACTCGGCAGAACAACTTGCACCGATCCTTCATCAGGACTGGGGATGGGAGGGAGGAAAACCAGAAGCATGTTATCCGAATGCCATCACCCCGAGGCGGCAATGCCCCCCCGGCCACTTACTGCCGCTGTATTTGGGAACCCAGCGCACGTTTGTGGGCAGCCCATTGATGTTAAAGTGCTTCCCATCAAAGTCAGCACACTGCTCATCCCGGAAATCCTTCTTCAGCTTTGAGCATGGTTCGGTGTTGCAGGATTTAAACTTCATGCGACGACCCACACAGTATTTCCCGCCATTTTTGGGCCTGCAGAGACAAGATCAGGCTGGAAATGAGATGAAATTGCAATTCTCCAACCTGTTCAACACAGTCAGGATTTACACCACCACTTTGTGGGCTCTGTCTTAGTACATATCTTTAATTAATATCCTAGATTGACAAGCAGGAAAAGTTATGCAGGTGTCTAACCAAAAGAGGTCATATATGTGATGCCAAAAACAGATGAAAAATGGAATATTTGCTTTCTGCTCAACGACAATGTAGTGAGAGAAGCCAGAGATGAGGAGCAACATCTTCCTCCTCCATCTGAGGATTTATTGTCATACCAAGGGATTCCACCCAGGACCATCCCTCCCTAACCCCTTCGGTCTTATGGATTTGGTGACAGAGTTTGCATCTGATCTAGTGGATTGCAAGTAACTAAACACCACATCAGAAAGAAGAAAGGGCTTCCCTCCTTGCAGAGGCTGAAAGGCCAAGCAACACTTACTCCTTCAGGATTTCTAGCCCCAAAAGTTAGAAATGGTAATGTTGGACACTTTGAAACAACTTTACCTCCATGTATTCCAGAAAGCACCAAAGACAGCCAATAAATATTTTACCCACATTTTACAGCAGATGACAGTGGTATAAACTGGGGAGAGAGATACCAGCCAAGCCACATAAAAGCCAGTGGATAAGCCTAGGAGAAACTGTCATTTTGAATTTCCTGACTCCCATATTCAGGGTTGTTGTAATAAAACTATTTTTGTCCTTGTATGTAAATGGAGCCTTTCCCAGAAAACAGATTACTTTGGGGACTGGAAACCTTTCCCATTCCAGATGCTGCCAGCAGTGGTGCAGGAGTGAGCTGCACATCAAAATAACCACCAAACCTATCATCTTCTACCCACCCCCCGACAAAATGAGTGTTTGCACTAGCAAGAAGTACAGATCAGAATGACTCCCTGGGCTGTGACACCCTGGCACCCATATCTACTGCCTTCCAAGGCTGTTCCTCAGGATCAGCTCTGCTTCACCATGAGACCAGACACCCATCAGTGTCCCAGGGATGCTGTCAGAGTCCATCTTCCCTCAGAGCTCCCTCAGGAAGGGAGCTGATTTGCACACTTGGAGACCTTCCAAGATGCAAAGGAACAAGTGATAAATGGGAACTATCCCTGCCCTTAGGAGGGAGATGCTTACCATGAGCTTTCCATGTTGCATGCACCCACCACCTCTAACAACAAGGGACAGCATCCCCCTGAACATGCACAAATGTTTCTACATGTAGTCAGTCTGCAAGTTCCTACAGATCAACAACATTTTTTAGCATCTCTGCACATCTACCACCCAGGAAGCCCAGCACAGTGCCTTTTCTCTCACAAATAACAATTCCTCACTCTTATGCTTGAAAACTCTTCGTGACTCAAGTAGCAGAATTCCTGTGAAGCAAATGGGGAGACAGAGGCCCAGAACAGCTTGCCCTTGCTGAAATACTGCCTGCACAACAGGGAAAGGCAGGCAGACTTCCCACTGCTCCACCAGCACCACACGAGGGATGCTCACAGGTTTGGCAGGAGTTGCCTCCTTGAGCAGCTGCAGATGAGATGCTGAGGACCACCAGCCAGGCACATGGAGTTTTTCCTGGCAGCATCCTCTTCTTGCCGAGATCCACACTGCTGTGGTGCAGACCCCTCAAGTACTATCCTAAATACAAAGGGGTATGATTTGTCTTGCAGCACAGCCTGGATCAATAGCTGGTGATATGTGTCAGTTCTACCTGCTCCAAGGGCAGCTCTCATGTGCCATGTAGAAACGAAATGCCTATCTCTTGCAAAGGTTTCTGGTGCTTGCAATTAAAGTAAATATCAGTGATAAAAAGCCCAAGCAACCACATGATGCCCGGTGCAGATTCCTAATTAAAGACTGATTTTACACCTACTGGAGCAAATCTAAGCCTGGTTGCTACTGATTTACTCTATTCTCCACCTTGTTGTGACAAACAACTTGAAATAACTTGATTGCACTTGAGACTAACACAATGCAGCAGCCCCTGCAGATGCATCCCAAACTCCTCCTGCCTTTGCAGGCACAGTGGTAATTGCTGGGGTTTCCCTGTCACTGGAAGCTGTCCTGTGAACTGATGAACTGATCCCAGAGCCCATCCTGTGGACTGTTCCCATGCAGGCACATTAGTTGCCTCCAGCTACAAAGGGACATCTAGCCAATCTCACTACACAGCACACAGAGAAACTTCTCAGCTGTGGCAGCAGCACACTCCAGACCTCAATGAGCCTGAACTATCCATGGGGGAGTTAGCAGGATTCATCACTTTCACTTCAAAAGCATTTAAACTGCAGTAGAAGTTTTGTAGTTTGACCGAGGCTCTAACTTACATAAACCTCTAAGAGGGCATTTCTTTAAAAAAAGTCGCAGTTACAACATTTTTATGGTAACCAAACTGCTTCCAATGTAAACTTAATCAAAATGAAACTTAAAAATATTAAGTTGGTTAAGAAGAACTTGCAGGAACCTATTCTTTTTTAAAGGGTATGCCTAACAAAATCCAAAGATTCCAAGTTAAAGTTTCCTCTTCTCTAGATATGACCCCCAAGATTGAGATAACGTTGACACACAGGCACACCATAAATGGAAGGATGCTAAAACTTGCCATTTCGTTGCAAACCATCAGCTTAGTAAACTGTGGCAGTAAATCTCTGTGCAGATAGTGCTGGGGGGCTGAAGCACACTCACACTTTTGACATTTTCAAAGCCGCTCCAAGCCACTCTGACAGCTTTAGGGTGTTTTTAAACCAGCATTGCTTTTCACAGAATCTGAGGAAACAGAAAGAGCTGACCCTGAAAAATAAGTCATCCTCATATAACATCGATTTTCAGTGTCACAAAGAAATACAGCACGCTTCAGTCTATGCAATATTTTTATGGATATCAGCAATGTACCACAGAGATGGGAGGGAAAACAGAACATGCACAAAAACCTCCTTATTTTACTTAAATTTTCCTTCACTCTGAATCACCTGTTTGATCAACTAACAGCTGGCATAGACCTCCTTACAAGCTCCTGCACACACCCCAGCCTCTCTGCATTCTCTCAGTAGCCCACAGGCTTTCAGGCCCAGGGAATGGTGGGGTCTTATCCCTACTCTCACCCTAACAAATCTTAAATACAGGATACTTAATGCATCACCTGCAATCACTAACTTTGGATATTTTAACTTGCAGACTCTGAGGCAGCAACCAACTCTCAGAGGTCCTGAGCACCAGGTACAGGCAACTTGCCAAAACCTGCTGGTTTGGGGGTACTTTGCACCTGCTCAGCCCCATGGGCAGCAGCTCTGCCTGGGAGCACAGGCAGCCACAACAAAAGGCCCCTGGAGAATTAACTGCAGGCCACATGGGTTCATCTGCACATCTGCCCATGTAACTGTGCTCAAGTGTAACTCCAGAAACATCTGTGGAGCTCTAGTGTGCACAGATCGGTTTGAGATATCCTGGCAAGCCCTGGGACCGGGAATTGGTTGGTCTGCTGCCAGTGGCCAGCACAGTTATCTATAGATGAGTTTGCATGTCAGGCTCAGACAGCTTTCAGCACAGGCTGATACTTTTATGATGAACTAAAAAGCAGATGTGATCTGACTTGCATACACTCCCCCATACAGAAAGCCATTCCTGAAAATAGGGCTCCTGGTATTGACACCTTATCAAATATGCCCTTTCCCATAATTCTGCAGCTATGTCTTTATGTGAAAACCAGAGCTTGCACCACATACTCTCTGACATGACACACCACAACCATGGGCTTTGTCTACCAGCTACGTTTGAATTCCCCCGTGAGCAATCTCAGTGGGAAGGGTCTGGTCTGGTTAGCGAATACATTCCTTCAGCGTACGTCAAAACAGTCTGCTGCCATTCCAGACGCTTACAACTCTTCCTGCATCCCTTCAAGATACTCACCGATGTAGGTGTCAGAGCACTTTTACAAACAGAGGCAGGAGACGCAGCCTGTTTTCTGTACCATGGCAGGAATAAGCATCATTTTCAATGACAGATTTAACCCAATTTATAAGTGCATGCAAGAGCCCAGCCTAGATTCTTGTGCACAGAAAAAGCTTTAAAGAGCTAAATCATCTGTGACTATAAAAGATTTACTGAGAACTACTCAGACCTTAATTGAGGTATCTGGGCTGGGTTTGCTGCCTTCTACAACAGATGAGAAATTCTGTATATTTTTAAATACTTTGGAAAGCGAGTGAGGCCAGAGAGTACGCAATGGAGGCTCATCCTTTTGAATTGTCTCAGCAATCCCATGATAATGGGGACACAGTTGGTGGGAGGTCACACTGTGATGTCAAATGACAGGCAAAAAACAACAGTCACAGTTCTGTGGATGGTTCTAGAACAGGTGACTCCTCATGCAGACCTTGCAAGGGGTTGGAGAAGAGAGGCCAGTGCCAGCACACAGCTCATGAAAGGGGGCCTGGAAAGTAACCACTATGAATGATAAGCAGAGTGGATTTCTCTGGCAGGTTGGTGCTGAGCGTATTTAGGTGCTTTTGCAAACCCTAGCCAGAGCAATATGCCTCCTGAATCACCAAGATACAAAACACAAGCTACTAGAGAAGATGGAATTTAAAATGTCTTGGCTAGCCTTTAGGATAAAGTAGATTTTCTATCACAAAAAGCTATCAGTTCAAATAGATGCCCCTCCAGAAGACGGGAATACATCTCACTGGCAGCATCCAAAGTTTTGGCAGCAGAGCTATTTTTGCACATGGAAAGATGCTTCATTTTCATGTCTCCATGGCTACTGGAAGACTATATTTATGGTGTGTGCTGACTCAGCAGAGCTGAGCATAGCAAGCTGAGAACTCTTTTGCACTTGTATGTTTCTTAGCTTCTTTTTAATTAATGTGCTGGCGTCCTACTCCCTATGCCTCAACTCCTCCCTTCTCTTTAGACACTTGCTCAGTCATGCTAAGCAGTCTCTCCTGTCACTACACCACCAGTGTCACAGGTAGGAGCTCTCCCTTCTCCCATGGGGAGTGATGAAACTGTCACTGGCACGCCCCTAATGGCAACGAGCCATCCAACACCAATGATGAGAAAGAGGAATCAGCCTGCTCAATCTTTTTAAGACCCTTCAGTGCAACTAGCCCTGCAGACCTCTATTGACTCCGTCCCAAATAAGAGCACAGAAAGCCTCCTGCCCACCCCTTGTTCTGAAAGAAGGCAGTTAAACAGAAACCAGCACAATTCACAAATTACATAAACAAGCTGCTTTCATACCAGTTGCTCAAGCTATTACTAATATTTCACCAGCCACATATTTGTCTTCTTGAAGCCCACAGCAAAATACCCTGCCATTTCAAAGGGTGCAGGATTTTGGATTCCAGGCTGACAGCAAACATTTTTGAGGGCCACTTTATAATGGGGCACAGATTTCTGCGGAGGTTTGGCTAGTCTGCACCAGCTGAAATGTAACCGTATAAAGAATCAGAGACAAAAGAAGCAAAACCAGCCAAAGCAGGAGTAAAACAGTAGAAAAGTTTAAAAAAGCCTGGAGGAACAGCTGCAAAAGCAGCCAATGCAGGAATAAAATGGTGAAAAAGGATAAAAACATGCCTCCTTCCTTTCTTCCTCTTTTCTGAATCACGTCAGAGGAAGAAAAACACCTCTGNGGGAATACATCTCACTGGCAGCATCCAAAGTTTTGGCAGCAGAGCTATTTTTGCACATGGAAAGATGCTTCATTTTCATGTCTCCATGGCTACTGGAAGACTATATTTATGGTGTGTGCTGACTCAGCATAGCTGAGCATAGCAAGCTGAGTACTCCTTTGCACTTGTGTGTTTTTTAGCTTCTTTTTAATTAATGTGCTGGTGTCCTACTCCCTATGCCTCAACTCTTCCCTTCTCTTTGGACACTTGCTCAGTCATGCTAAGCAGTCTCTCCTGTCACTACACCACCAGTGTCACAGGTAGGAGCTCTCCCTTCTCCCATGGGGAGTGATGAAACTGTCACTGGCACGCCCCTAATGGCAACGAGCCATCCAACACCAATGATGAGAAAGAGGAATCAGCCTGCTCAATCTTTTTAAGACCCTTCAGTGCAACTAGCCCTGCAGACCTCTATTGACTCAGTCCCAAATAAGAGCACAGAAAGCCTCCTGCCCACCCCTTGTTCTGAAAGAAGGCAGTTAAACAGAAACCAGCACAATTCACAAATTACATAAACAAGCTGCTTTCATACCAGTTGCTCAAGCTATTACTAATATTTCACCAGCCACATATTTGTCTTCTTGAAGCCCACAGCAAAATACCCTGCCATTTCAAAGGGTGCAGGATTTTGGATTCCAGGCTGACAGCAAACATTTTTGAGGGCCACTTTATAATGGGGCACAGATTTCTGCGGAGGTTTGGCTAGTCTGCACCAGCTGAAATGTAACCGTATAAAGAATCAGAGACAAAAGAAGCAAAACCAGCCAAAGCAGGAGTAAAACAGTAGAAAAGTTTAAAAAAGCCTGGAGGAACAGCTGCAAAAGCAGCCAATGCAGGAATAAAATGGTGAAAAAGGATAAAAACATGCCTCCTTCCTTTCTTCCTCTTTTCTGAATCACGTCAGAGGAAGAAAAACACCTCTGGAAATGGGACCCCAGCTGTGCCGCCACAGGAAAACAGGAAGCAATAAACTTGTGCAAGTATTAGCTTTTTCCTTCCCTCCTTATGGAAGGGATCCCTTTTTAAAGCACTTTAACCACAAACCAAACCTGTGACCAGCTCTTCCTCAGTTCCCATCTTGCCTCATCCATGCGAGGCAAAGCCACCCACCCCCAGGGCAGAGCCACCTCTCTCCCTTGGTTACACAAAGGTTGAGGGTACAGCCAAAAGGGGAATTTCACCCCATTTGGGTAACCCAGATGCTTTTCCCCATTTCACCCACTGGCATTTCCCCTCTGTGCACTTACTCGGGCCTGTTGCACTCTCGTATCGCCGTCTTTATGCCACCGCCACAGGTTCTTGAGCAGGTCCCAAAAGGGCTCCATGTCCCCCATGCTCCATCTATCACTGGTGCCTCCCGCTCTTTGGGCACACACATCCCAAACCGGCAGTGCTGTGTGCAGAGAGAGATGGGAAAGGTGGGTTTGCGTTGCTTTGGCATTATGAGCCAACCAACAGTGACCGGCCTGGATGATGAGACTCAGGCTCATTTATTTCTCCACCACACACAATGATTTTGCAATCAAATAAAGCTGACCTTTTTTTTTTTTTTTTTCCCAGGTAGGTCACCCCTATACTTTTCTTTCTCTGCACCCTTAAATGGCAAAGTGAAGGCAAGGTGCTGAGTTCATGGAATGATTTATGGGATGAAGACTGTCAACAACAGCAACCACTGAATATTCCCTTTTTACTGGATGCTGGAAGGAGGCTGTGACCCGTGGGAGGCCCACGTTGGAGAAGGGTCCTGGCAAGAGCCTGCAGCCCATGGGGAGAGGAGCCCAAGCTGGAGCAGGACTTTTCCTGGTAGGACTTGTGGCCTGTGGGGGACTCACGCTGGACCAGACTGTGCCTGAAGGACTGCACCGTGTGGGGAGATCCATGTGGAAGCAGTGTCTGAAGAACTGCTGCCCATGGGATGGACTCTCACTGGAGCAGTTCGTGAAGGACTTTCTTCTGTGGGGGGAACCCCAAGGGAAGCAGGGGAAGGATCCTCTCTGAGAGCAGCAGCAGAAAAAATAACTGTCAAACCCCTACTCATATCCTCCTGCACAGATGGGGGGGGGAGGAGGTGGAACTTGGAAGGAGGGGCGTAGGGGAGAAATGTGTCTTTAAGATTATTGAATTTCTCACTCTTAAGCTCTGATCTTGTTAGTAATAAATTCTTAAAATCCCCACTTGGATCTGTTTTGCCCACGACGGGGTGATTGCTAAGGGATTTCCTTACGTTCCATATCTCAGATCATGAAACTCTTTGTTCTATTTTCTGTCCCCTGTAGGTTTGTAGGGGGAAGTGACAGACTGGCTCTAGTGGGACAAACCATTACAACACACCATGAACTCATCCCCGTTTTTTAGACGTCCTTATGAACCACCTTAGATAAAGCTGTTTAGGAAAAGAGAGCAAAATCAAGCTGTCATGGGGCTGTGCATCCCATAGGACACCAGCTCTGCAGTACATTGAACACCTTTTGTACACGATGGCTGACTGCTTGCATTGATTTGCTGATTAGGAAAGCTGATTTTGGGTGCATTTGCCCCTGGGCATGGTTTGCAGGACAGCTGAAGAACTCCTATATGTGGTGTTTGCTCAGAGACAAGCATGGTCTCAGCTGCAACCTGCCCTAGATTTGCTTTCATCTGAAGATTTGATTCATCATATAAAAACTGGCTAAAACCCATCTGCTACCGTAAAGGACAGCAATAAAATCAGCTGAAATGCCCGTTTCTTTGCTGCAGGACAAATCCTTAAAACACACAACTCCTGGCATTAGAGGTTGAAAACCTGAGGGTTTTCTATTCCTGCTCTGCACAGGGACAAAGAGGTCCAAGAATTATCATCAATCCACAAAAAACCAGGACATCAATCCAGCAGAGCTTTCCTGGCAGAGAACTTCTCAGAGCAATGTTGATGCTCACAGCTAAATATATAACCAGAGTCATGCTTGGCACCACTGACCCAGAGAAGATGACTAAATAGCTAACTAGTGAATGAACACAGTTAACAGACCGTGACATGACCTATATGTTTCCCATCCCATGGTTGAGAATTAACCAGGAAATCACATACATCCGTTGATTTTATTAAAAATTGGGGGTTTGGAGTTGATGGGAATCCAAAGGTGAGGAAAAGAGCAGCTGCTTTAAATACACAGCAAGATTATCTTATGGAAATGCAATGGTGTTTCTTGGAACCACACTGTGAATATTCTGGCTGTGCAACCTTCGTGCCTTTCACATTTTAAAAATAATTTCTATGTTGAGTTACAAAAGAAAAACTAAAAGGCCTGCCAAGGTCCTTTTTCCTATGAGCTTATAGATCACAGAATTAAGAGAATAAAAGGGGTTTTGTCTGGAGCAAATTCAAACTATCGTAGACACACAGTTGAGCAGGAGAGCACTGGCAGGGATGGGAGACACTACAACAGACTTTCCTTTCTTTCGTCTTGCCACTGGATAATTCACCAAATCCAGCTCCCATCTTTGGGCTGACTGGCTGAATAGAGTAGCAGGGGGCAGACAAGGGCTGTGAAGCTCCATGCATGCATAACAGATACGCTACCTGCTGCCGTCCTCTACTCTTCTGTTACCATTCTTTAAACAGCCCTGGAAACCACAAGAGAGAGAGGCCCAAATTTACGACCCCCTTTATTTTCTTCTAGTGATTTATCTTCACCCGACAATGAGCTGGTGCTGTGAAACGTGGTAAAATCACCATGACGGTGCTCACCCAGCAAAGCCAAGCTCTGGGCTGGGCTTATGGCTTGATTTAGCAAGATCAAATTCAGTGTCCTCACATGCAAAACATGCCTAAGTTAATACTCCCATGTTGTTTTAGTGTCCTTGATTGAACAGTAAATTTAGATCCCAGTTAAATCTACATCCCAGGAGTTTTAACTAGATATTTTTTTTTTAGCTATTCAGGCTCCCTCATTTCTAAAGATATCTCCATAAAAAACAGCATGGTATTTTCTCCATCTGTCAACCCATACATCATGGGCTTTAAACATGCAGACTTGAGGTATTAGTCAGCAAGCTGCAGTTTGATGGGGCTCCTGGCCACAGCAGAATACCAAAATAGCAATTTATTCCAAGCAAAAGCACTCCAGACTTGCACCTCAGCACTTTATAAGCCCAAGTAAACATCAAGGAGGAAAGAGTTTATGATGATCCAAACTTTAACTGGAATTAGACCTACACACAGATACAAGAATTACTCTGTAAAGTCCTTTTGTGAGAACACATTCAAATGCCTGAACGTAAGTAGGCTGCATTAGCTTTTCTTAAGAGCCCATCTGCTCTCAGCTGAGAGCTTCAGGTCACACTTGCCTAATTTGTCTAAATTCGTCAAACTGTCTAAATTTGTGGACTGAAACGTTTTTCAACACACGGTTTTTACTGAGAGCCATGTAGCTGGACACTGCCTCTTGCATGACATGGGGTAACTAAGGGGGTGCTAATCTTCTCAATTGCAGTTGTTTGCACATCACTCCGGACTTATCTAAGGGTAACTACAGGTTTCTTGGAACAAAATTGTAGCCCAGATTTTTGGAATTTCAAGAAAATAGTATTTTCTGACCTTTCAGCTGTGAGCAGACCCAATCTCACCAACAGAGAAATTGAGGACACAAGGTCTCAAGTCACAGGGACTTCACAGATAGCTAAGCTTTATCCTGTGTCTCAAAACAGGGGCAATTTCACACAAAATTATTAAATAGAGATTCCAAACACATCTCTAATGCATATTCTCAACGAGAAGAACAAACATGTCAACTGCACTTTTCCCTAAAAAAGGAAGGCAAATTGATACATGATGCTCATTGTCCTGAAGGAAATCAATTAAGTGTTACTGAATAATTAAGTTTTCAGACACATGCAACAAAAGATTAATTACCACAGTTCCACAGCCTGTATGGAAAACTGTATCTAAAACTGCATCCATAATTTTTATTAAAATATATTTGAAAAACTATGATTTAAAACTTTGACTCTTTCTAAAGGAAACTTATTAATATTATTAGTATTGCTGGCTTAAGAGCCAGAAAAGCAAGATTTAAAGCTCTACCATGTAGAATAACATTACACTATTTTTACTAGATCCAGATGGAGAATAGTTTTGTTCAGGCACGAATGATGAGAACCAGTTAGCATTTTTATTCAAAAGCTTCAGCATCTCAATAAAAGAAAAATCCTCTCAACTGCTTTTCTCCAGATCTGAACAACTAAAAATTAAATACTTATTCTGAAAACCACAATGCTAGTTGGAAATTAACATTGCATATGGAAATTGAAAGTTCCTATGAATTACTGCCAAAAATGTTCCATAGAGAAAATGTCAACCAATTCTACATTTTACTCTGAAGTTGTCAAGATGAGAAGCCAGCTGACAAGTTTATGTTACACAAAATTACTAATTGCTCACATCACATAGCAGTTTTCTAACAAACGCTTAGGGAAGCTTTGCAAAAGTTTTGCTCAAAAGTTCACTCAAGGGCATTAATTTAGAAAGATAAGCACTCCAGAAGGAATATCTGCTTTAAGCAATGTTACATCAAGTAGTCAATTTTAATCACATTATCTGGGCTAGAGATGACCCAGGCACACCTCGTGTAAAATACACTGAGCTGCTCTGGGCTTCCATCCTGGTAGTCAGGGCTGTGCCCCACAAAACTGGCATTGGGATGATTTTGACCGATATGCTTAGCCTGAGCCCTAGGAAACACAGCTACGAGGCACAAACCACCAGGTACTACAGACCTTTCCAGGCTCACATTCTGTCCCATCAGCCCAAGGTGTGTGTTGGGTTCGACATCCCTTGTGAGCACCATCAATGTTGATGCACCAAAGTCGCCGACACTGCATCTGCTTAAATGATTGAAAAGATAAAATTATTAAGTATGTGGCACATGCCTTACCAGAAGGATGATCCTTACGAAATGACCCCCCTAGGATATCATGAACTCACTAGCTTGACAGTAAGTTGATGCATTGTGAGCCTGCCATTCATACAACCCCAGGAGACTATTTTGCTCTGGCAAAACCAGGAAAAACAAAGTGTGAAAGCTCACTTACCATATAGGGGCACACTTGAGATCCAGGTCCAAAAATTAACTCACATTGTTTGTTGACGTCATAAATGAGCCCTGGGAGCTGCTGAGGCAACGTGTATGTTCTTGATGAAGGTTCATCAAGCAAACACTCCCCATAACCAGTGCTACAACACAAACCAGAAAAATGGTATTAAACAGGAGGCAATGAGATTAGAACCCATTGGTGTTTGCCTGAATTAGCCTTAGGGCAGTTGCACACTGTATCTGCCATATTTAACAAGCACTACAAGAGCTACTGCAAACTCAAGCACAGGAGGGTGTATTACCCATCCACCCCTACCCCCACGTTGTGACAACAACCATCCACTCCAGCACAGTCAGCTACACCCTGGCAAAAGCATTTCTGAGTGTGCACAACCTGCATTTAGTTGCTGAGCAAGCACTGATACTTATTTATAAAGCACTTAGGAAGAAAAACCATTGATTAGCAGAACTGCTCAAGAGACTGAGCTCCTGGATTTGCCAAAACACCATTGTGGTTCTTGTTCTGTTCCACATCACAACGCACAGGAAGGCATCCCAGCAAAATTCGTGATCACTGTGCATCAAACTGACCCGTGGGCTCCTGGAACAGTGTTCCCACCCTGGATTACTGCCAGGGCTTTATCTTGACCTGTGGAGCAGAAAGGCAGATTCAATCTGCCTTCTAAAACATCGCTCCGTATCTGGGCCACAGGGCTTGGAAAAGTCACTCTTCAGGTTTGAGGGAAACACACATTCCTTAAGAGCAATATCCATGGGGGAAGACTTATTCTTCCCCATCGAGAGACCAGTCCGTGCCAGCTTATCATGAGGCTGAACTGGCAGGGACTGGATGCCAGGGGTGCATTCCTGCTCTATGTAAAGGATGTGTGCACACACAAATCCCTCTGCTTTCCTCTAAACGCCGCACACTAGGACTTCAGAACTGAAGAACTTCACGGGATGCATGCACGTGTGAAAACAGCCCAATGCATGCATGTGCAAAGCCTTACTCCAGAAATTCAGTGATGTATTTCCTACTGCATTTTGACCACATCCAGGGATTGGTGTAGAAGTTCAGTGTTGGCGCCATGACATGCTGCTGATTTTTACCTCCATCTTCCTTGCACTTATGATTGTCATCATGTGGCATGTTAAATCTAAGAGAAAAAGAGCAGAGAAAAGTACAGTCACTTAAGAGGCAAATGTCAAGTATTTGGCATAACAAAAGCGAAAGTGTGAACTAAATGCAAGCACACCCAAGAATTTTTCCTAGATATGCTGTTGACAGGTATTACAGAATAAAAGTATTACTATGCACATATTCACAAGTGTCAACATACATCGCTCAAACAGGGTTCCCAGCACTCATCTGCAAAAAGATGTGCAGCACCCTGCTAAGCTTCCACACCGTCACTGCATATATTTAGCCAGACAAATCCTCAAGGGAGTCAGGAACAAGATGCAATTCCGGCTGCAGTTTTCGTTTCAGCTGACAGTTGCTATCCTGCAGACAGGCTGGAGTCTGGCTCCACCTTGATATAAATGGCAAATACTCTGGAATTGAGCCACAGAACCAGGAGCTGATCTGAGGGAGTAACTTTCAGAAGGAGATGAATGACTTGAGCCTACCAACCCCTGTTGGCTGACGACCCTCATGCACACATCCTGTGTTGGATGCAAAATGTTTTCTAATGCAGTTGAATATCCTGGGCCATGCTGTTGCTAAAATAGGCTTGTACCAGGGATAGACTTGGCTCCTATAGTGATGTGGCAGGTTTACAAAACGCCACCAAGCACTGCTATGAGCAGAAACCCAGGCAAAGTTTGCAGCACATGACATTTTGAAGACTGCAGTAAATACACTAACAGAGACAGAACAGCTTAAAGCACTGCGCTGTTTGAAGTGGGGAAAGGGAAATGACCTGGTGTGATCCTGCATTCCAAGGCTCGGGAGTTTGTATTTCATTATTACCTCCAACAACCCACCTTTTCACTCTGCTCTCTGTGAAAGAGCACAGAGGTGTTTCCTGCTCGGGAGCAGGACTAACCCCTCTAGCAGTTCTGGGGCAGCACTAGTGAATGAATTAGCCACAAGTTAGGTGTGGGGAATGCCAAACCTTTGGGGACTTTCTGTCAGGAAGTCTCATTTAAACAAATACTACTGTGGTTAAAAATAGAGTGTCTCAGCCAGCTCCCCATGAAGAAAAAGGGAGTTTTAAACAATGAGAGATCTGTTCCCAAGTACTCATCCATCCCACATCTACAAACCTCCATTGCAAACAAGGCGTGTGGTGGCTTGGGACTGAACCAGCTGTCTAAGAGTTGTAGCTGGGGCGTAAAAGACTATGTGATCTAAGATGACTTCTCTCACTACTACTCTCAAAAAAAGCCAAAATTGGTCAAAAGAAACGTCCACTGGAGGAGGTGCATCTTGAATGACAATATCTCTTCTGGAGAGACGCAACACAAGATTTTCCCCAGTGAAATAGTTCAGGAGGTTGGTCAGGCTCACTTACACATCCTCATCATCACCTCCTAGGTGCCCTAGGTAAATTCCTCCTTCAAACACAGCTGCTGTGCTGCCTGCAGTAGCACCACGCAAAGCTGTGGGGTGAAATGTGGCAGGCTGAGGACCTGCTCTCAGATGAGAGTTCAGTTCCAAAAGATGGTTGAGATGTCCCTGCATCTCCCTCACCCTGGTCCTCCCCAGGTCACCCAGCACCTCCCAGCTACAGCCAAAATCCTGGCTAGTCCCAGTGACTTGGCCAGGATGTCACGTCTGCTGGGGAAGATTCTGCTGACATTCATATGTAGATGTGAGAAGACAGAATAATAATAATAGCTCTCCTCCTTCGCTTTGGTATTGATTGGGGTACCCTGTCACTCATCCTCACCAAAAGTGGCCCTGCCAGTTTTGCTGCACTCAGATAGGCTCCAGAGCATCCCACAGTTTCATCTTCCTTGGTGGTGCATTTTCTACCCAAGTGTATTTATCTCCTCTCAAATAATTAGGCTCAGTAGGTAACAATTCCCAGCCTGGCTGGCAAGCCCTAGTTAGCATAAATCTTGGGCTACATATTTAAATGTAAATGTATTTACATAAAACATACACATGGCCAAGTTCATGTGCTATTGTGAAAGCAGTGCTCAGTCCATTATCTTCACTAATTGAACAGCTCCTGTATGGGTCACAGACTGTGCCCAGCTCTGCCAGACCTAGGAGAGAACAAAGAGGTTTACAATAGAAAAAGAAATGTCACCTACAGTTCAGCACAGGAGACTAACATTGTCATTACAAAAAATGTTACAGAATGACAAAGAAAAGGTTTTCCTTACCCAGAGTATCACATTTGTCCTGCGCTCTACATATATCCTGTCTGAAAGCAGAACAGACCTGACACATTAATTTCCAATGCAGGAGTGAGTTAAGGTACAAGCACAAAAACAACAGAGCCCAAAACCAACTTGATCCTCCAAGGGACCTTCTCATGTTGGTTTGCCACATCATCCACAGTCTAAACTAACTCCCTATCATAGTCAGAGTTTTTCATCTTACACTGAACTTACAGGCAGTTCTTAAACAGTCCTGAAACTCTCAAAGTCAACTATTGCTATGGTGGACACATCATCCCAATACTGCTCAGTTACACTGCTCCCACAATTGCAAATGTCATTACACCCACATTAAAACCTGAACATTTCGCACAGCTGGACGTATTACACACTCACAGCCTCTGACACACGACTGGCTACATTTTTCATGAGAATATTCACCACACCTGGTAACAAGCACAGCTGTATCATGTTGAAGGTGACTTCCTTCAGGGTGGTTCTGGGACTGCTGCCATTGGCAGAAGTTTTTTAATGTTGTCTGGGCATTGTAAGATATTGCAGGACCATCCTGATAAGCAACACACAGAAAGCAAGTATTTTAATTATTCATCACAATGCTCACTACAAATGCCATTGTCAAACAGAAGGTGAAGAAAATCACTTCCCTTACCTGCTCATTATGTATCACGACCAATTTCACAATAACAATATTAATTAAATTCCCAATGCTTGGGTCTTTGTAGATAGAAGCCACCTGTTTCAAAAACCATATTCAGAATTACTGCTAACATTCAAGGAAACAAACAATTAAGACAACATAAGCATGTTTTCCATTATTGCAGCTGTTTTTCTACTGAGTCGCTCTTCTGCCCTGCTCAGTGCTCTGATTTCACTTGGAGGGGTCTCGTGCCAGAGGCACAATTTTAGAATGACACAAACCTGCTGGTATCACAGCTCTTTCTCTTGCAACAAGGGAAGTCAGGCAAGTACACAACCTACTGGCATCAGCCCCCTGGAACGCACAGCACCTAAAGTACTTTTTTAATTCAACTGCTATTTCACATAGGTTTAAATAAAGAGAAAAGTACAGCATGTAGTCCAAAGGGTCAGTGATATTTCTCATGCTGCCTGACATTCAGAAACTAGATGGGAGAGGTCTGGAAAGGATTAGAAAATGTGATGGGTTGGGAAAGAAGACTCTAACCAGCATTTCCCAGGCAAGTTTTACCAATTTTTACCGTAATCCCAGCATTATCTCCATGCCTGGCTTAGGCAAACTGAGGGCATCTAATATCAATGCAGCAGAAAGGAGCTCTGTGACCACTAGGAAACTATTTGTGGGTGAATCCCTCTGGTTGAATACTCACTATTGACATCAGTGTTAAGACGTAGTGCTGTAGGTTGGCTCCATGGTAGGCGACCATCCTGCTGTCAGCCACCACCATCACCTCCACAAACCGAGGGTAGGAGAGAAACCGCTTTGTTCGCTTGTGGCTCTTCTTGTCACTGGCGGTCCCAGTCTTGTTGCTATTGCCAGAAAAAGAATTCACTTCCAGGCTGTGTTTCAACATCTCCACGTCAGATAATATGCTGCTCTCTGCCCACTGTCTTCTCCAGTGTTTCCGCTTGTTCTTTTTGTGGCTGTGTTCATGATCTATGGTTAAAAAGCAGATAAAACCAAAGTACATTCTGGAGTGAATAAGATTAACACGTATCACATGTATGTTACGTCAAAACACCTATTACTCCAACGAAGAGTTAGCAGGCTTGTTCCAAACAAGCAGCTAACCAAAACAGAAGCACTCCGTGGAAGCCCACCATGTAATCCATGATCTAAGGCTTAATTTTTGAAGTCATCTTGGAGAAGCCAGTGGCACTTAAAGGCTGACATTCCCATGAAGGCTTCCCTGCAGCAGAGCCATCTCCTTGCCCATGCAGGAGGGATGGAGTCTGGTGATGGTAATTAGCCACCACAGCAGCAATGTGAGGATTCTGGGCACGTCCAAGGTGGCCAGGAAACCAAAGGAAACAAAGGTCCAAATCCTGTATTTCTAACTCAGGCATGAAGGACGGCAGGATTTGGCCTTCATAGTGAAGCAATTATATATGATTTATTTCTGTCTCTAACAATAACACGGCTGGGCTTCAGTTCCCCCCTCTCCCTTTATTATTCTGTGCTACAGGAATGGTAAAGGTCATCTAATAGCACAGCTGCCACTGGCAAAAGAATAGAATTCAGGAAGTTTCACATATACTGCTTTTGATATTCAATTAGGCCAAACATAAAAGCAGCCTGAAAATATACTCCATGCTGATACAAAGACGACAAAGTGAAGAGGGAGAACAGGCAAATAAAACATATGGAACATGTACAATTAAGATTTACCATCTGATTAGTATGTAATTATAGCATTATTTAAATGTAAGAGCAAAATCAGTCTTATTTGATGCCACTTAATTTTTAATCAGTTCATCATAGGAAGTAGCTAATTGAATGTGATTCATTCATGAGAGACTGTTCGCTTCTGCATTTAATATAAAGCCAGATCTGAACTACTAATCTGCAACTCGAGGCTACAGCCCTCATGCTCTTTGTAGCTTTAGTTTAATTTTGTCATGGTGGTGAAAAATATCACATTTCCTTATCTGACCCACTGAGTAGGTTAGAGGAAGCATAGTATTAGGGAACAAAGGAATATTCAATGCTCAAACAAGATTGAAATGATAGGAAAGTTCTTAGCTATTTTTTCTGCGTAGTTTCCCTTTAGGAATATTTGTAATGATTTCCAAAAAAAGAAATACATTCTCTAATATCACAGCAGGCAAAGGGGATCAGTCAGCTTTTACCTATCTGAAAAATACTATCCTTTTGCCCTATGTGAAAATAGGCAATAGAGCATTTAAGAATTAAATTCTGTTTACTGTGAACTACCCATGTCCTATAAATTCCTCTTTCTTGATATAGTCCAGACCACCTTAATACAGTAGAGAGTCCACAGTTATTTGAGTAAGAATTTGAGAAAGCCAATGGCATTTGTGGTTATAATTGGATTGCCCTAGTTCCTCTGCTCTAATCAATGCCCTTGTGTTGGCAAGGTTGTGCTCTCATGCTGGCACAGCATCCTGGGCAACCATGACATTATCCCGACTCATTCAGTGCCAATCATCGTGGGAAGCCAACTATGCATACAGATAACTTAAAGGTGAGAAGAGGACCAGACTAAGGAGAAAGTGCTAACCTCTGCCCTTCCTCTCCTCACCCTCAGCCAGCCACTTAGATTTCCCTTTTAAATTACTAACTTCCAGAAGGAACAGGTGCTCAAGGAAAAATGTGTTAAGGATGAGGAGATACTCAACAGAGCTTGAGGGAAGCTGTGGAGTGAAGGCAGAGCTCTGCACCATCCACTACCAAGGCTCCAGGGAGCCCTAAATGACACCATGAGGTTCAGTTGTCTTCTCCTTCAGCCTGCCTAGCAGAGGAAGGTTAGGTGGCAAACGAAGAGGGCAATGCAAAGGATTATTTGAAAACGCCTGTTATATGGGAGGTGTCTAAAAGAAATTGATTAATATTCACTGGGTTTGCATTGCAATCCTGAAGCTGGTGTCATACACAAAAAAACCCCGAAACAAATCCACTCAAAACCAAGAGAGGTTGACATGAAATACTGTGTCTGTTTCCAAGAGCCCTGACTTACCATGCAGGAGAATCACAGCCCAACAGAGGCAGGTATGCCCAGTACAGAGTAAAAACTACCTTCCTTTTTGCTGCAGAGGTCTAGCACAGTTATAGAGTCATTTAGGCTGGAGAAGTCCCTTAAGATCATCAAGTCCAACCATTACCCTAACGCTGCCAAGCATCAGAAGAGTATCAGTGTACTTCACCCATCCAGTACATCAATCAAGTCAGACAAATCAATCCTTTAAAAACAACATTTTTTTTTAGGCATGGAGTCACTCTGGTGCTTCGAGCACATTATTTGAACAGGTCACATATTGTATGTTTGCCTGCCTGGTTACTGGAAAACCAGGCACCAGTGATGGGGATGCATTGCACATAAAGCCACTCCTGGACTTTGATAGTAGTGAACTGTTATCTTCACCCATCTTTCTTGCATATAACTACACTCAGAGATGGTGCACATTCACCTGTAAAAAATTAAACACTAATGGCTTGAGCACTGCTCTCAACCCATCCATAAAACTCAGGCACTGCCAGTACTGTGTGCTTGATGCTGGTGATATCCCACTCCATTCCAACGGCTACGAGAGCAATGCTTTGATTGAACAGTGCAATGTGCTGCTCTGTCATCAGGCAGAACTGAAAATCTCTCACATTACACAAGAAAACTACAATTCTACAGCTACAGCTTCCTGCTGCTGCCACACACACCACCAAAAAAAGTGCGTGATATTTTTCCACCTTGTTTTCCCTTTTTTTAAAAATTGTGTTAGCATATTAACAGGAATCAGAAAGAAAAAAGGTTTGCTTGGCAAGTTCTCAATCCCTGCAATGATCTGAAAAACACTACCTACGCATGGCAGTAATTGGATGAGCTTAAGAAACAAAAATTTGCAGAAAAAGCAAACCATGNAGTAATTGGATGAGCTTAAGAAACAAAATATTTTCTTTAATTTGCAGAAAAAACAAACCACAATGAGTAGACATGCAAACTTAAACCATGCAAACTACAGATCAATAATTCAAGTATCAGATGAGCCTGTGCACTGATTCAAGGTACTCATATTTATTTGAGAGGTGGATAAAGGCTAATGGAATAATGTCCATTTCACTGCATGCTTTACTAAGACAATCTATGCTGTTTCCACTGTCTTTAAATACACTTCTAGGTCTATTTTTTTTTTTTTCTTTTCTTCTTCTTTGTAATGTAAGACTCACAATGGAGACTCAATCTAGTGATGGATATTCCTCCCCAATGGCATTTCCCACTCATACCATTTATTTTTGCTTACACAAGAAGCCTCAGCCCAGAACCCATTCAGCTGATTTATGGATGATTCCTGTTGGTTAATGTACTTTGGATTTATCACAAGAAAGAGGGCCCTACATGAGTATTTGCCTGACAGGGCAGAGTCAGGAACTGCTTTTGAAAGAGTAGCTATTGTTATATTAAATTCAAAAATTAAAAGAAGGAGTGATTGCTCATCCCAACAGTTCTAATTCTTTCAATTTCTACATTAACTTGTCCTTGGAATAGAAAGCAATTTGCACAATTAAATAAGACATGTAACAATTCAAGCTATTCCAGTTCCACCCCAAGTTCATAAAACCTGCACATAAAAATGTGCAGGGGGAAAAAATGTAAAAGAGAGAGAGAGAAAGTGAGGCGGGGGTGATGGGAAATCTATTTCTTGAGCTAACAACATTAAAAACGTCTCCTTGCTAGAAAAGAAGTGTGAGCCTTTCAAACCAACTTATTATCATAACTCTTCTGAATGTGTGACCTCGGATTTCTAACAAAGTTTGCTGCTCAGTGGTTGGCCCACCACACTCCTAGACCTGCTCTGATCCAGCTGCGCAGATGATAAAACTATCATTTAGAAGTTAATTATTTATTGCACACCTCCATAAAGCAGATCAAAATTCAGCTGAGCTCCCTCCGGGCAACCAGTCAGCATGTGACCCATCTCCCTTAACTCCAGCTGGAGCCCCAGCAGCAAACTCTGTCCAAATGCTTTCATACAAGCTCCAGCTCCAGCTGGCTGGCTGGCATTTTCTGCCTGTAGCTGGTACAACAGCAGTGGCTAAAGTGACTGCCATCACTTGGAAAACAGAGGGGAGAGGCAAAATGGATTTTCTTCATGCAGAGATGAGACTGGCTGAAATCAAACCACATTTTAAGCTGTTTTTGCCAGGAACCGAGATGGAAACTGGCTCCTCTTTAGGACATAGGCAGGTCCTAAGCTGGGCCAAAGGATTTTTCTAGCCCTGGCTCTGTTTTAATTCCATACCAATGTGTTTTATACCTCTATCTATCTTTCAAAACATCTCCAGATGTATCTCAGATGGACTTGCATAAGGTTAAATTCTCACCTCTGTGAGGGTGCTGTTGTTGCCAGCATAAGAGCCGAAGACACCTCCTGTGCCAGCAGGTTCTTGTTCTGCACAGAAAACAGTCAGTGATGGAAACATAATGGGGGACCAGCCACTGCCTTACTCTGTACCATACTGGGATGACCAGCTCTACGATAAGGACTAATCCTGCCTTCCCTCTGGATAGCTCCTTGACCACGCAATCAGAGCTGCTGCTACAGATGGAAAGGGAAAAGAAATTTTATTGCCAGGGGTGAGATAAAAACCTACACTGGAAGGGAAATGAATGATTCAGGCTGGCCAGGTTCCAAAGAGGAAGATACTCTGCATTAAGGGTAGAAATGAAAGTTTGCTCAATTTTTCTAATCTGTAAAACCGAAGCAGTTCTACTGCAAATTAATCTGAACCAACTGAACAGAGATCCACTGGGGTTTCAACCTTCACCACAGCAAGGGCTGGGGAAAATTGCAAAGGTCAAGTGCTGAAAATCACCGATACCAGCCCCATAATCCTCTGGCTCAGGAAAAAAAGCCCCCAAACCCAATCCATTAAAATGACTTTAAAAAAACACGTCAAAATGCCCCTGAAATTCACCCTGACACCTCAATGGTCTGGGCAGTTTTCTAAAGGACATCCCAGTGTTCCACCTGACAGCAGACCCATACCTGACCCAGGCTGTGGGTCAAACTGGCATGAACTCAGGCACAGTGACCTACTCTGGTGGCATTTTGGCACATCAGGAAAACAGCCAGAGTTCCTGTGTTTGACACTTCCTGAACTTGATGGAACCTATTTGCCTTTAGAGCTCTACAGGTGACACTTGCTGAGCCAAATTTCTGCCTTGCAAGGCACCTGAACTCCCACACTTGCTTGTTTGCTCTTAAGGCAACTTTCAACACCAAAAAGTCACAAGTACACCAACACATTATCCACACTTATGTCTAGTGATACCTATGAGGTACCATGCCAACAACAACAACACTGAGATCACCACGACTTAGTACTGACACTCAGTAAAATGTAAGAAAAAATCCCATTAGAACGAAAGAAGCCACCCACAAATTGGCCACAGGAATGCTGGTAATGACAAATGTCACAGGAAAACCAAGCGGACATTTCCAGACAGTTGACAAACAGGTTTACTTTTTATCATTCCTCAGCTCTCTGAAGCAGGTTTTTGAGTCATTAATCTGTGTATTTTAGTTAATAACTTTTTTCCTTTTTTCCTTCACTTCCCTTGGAGGGAAGAAATAATTCCATTGGATTTGGTGGGGGAGGGGGGAAATAAGACCAGAATCTTACTCTAAACTGCAACACAATACAGGCACATGAGAAGTCACAGAACAGTCAGCCTGTTTACTTTCAGTAGGACACACCATAGGGAACAGACAGAAAGCAAAGTGATCCCTCCCTGCTTCTCCCACTTGCCCTTCTTGAGTAGATTTCCATGTAGACGAGGTAAAAGTACACCCATTTTGATTCCAGGAGAATAATTTAACTCAATTCACTTACCATATTTAAGTTACAAAACAATAGCTAGTCAAGAGTAATTTGTTTAGTCACACCCTTATTTTTACAACTGAAGCCTGTCTATTACCTTATTTCTCCTGCCAACATCATAAGGTACCACAAACATTTCAGACTGATCTTGTTCCTCAACTCAGCATATGAAAAACTTGTGCTTGACATATCAGGCCCATTTGACCAAATACAGCAATATCTCGCCCATTCACGCCTTCTTATTCGCAGCCTCACTGATTTGTGGTTTCCTAATGCACGAATAGCATTTGCGGGGTTTCCCAGTCGACGCGTGCACAGAACTCATGTATTTGTGCTTCTGGGTTCACATATTCATGCCTTTTTGGCGCAATTTGCAAACATGTATTTGCCTTCTTTGTCGTTTTCCTTGCGATTCGCGGTCACGTATACGCGCCTTTGGCTGCGTTTTGCAATTGTGGATTTGCGGTTTTCCTCGCTATTTGTGTTTCCCGGTTCGCGGTATTCGCATTTTCCCTCGCAATTCACGGTCGCGTATTTGTGTGTGGGGGGGGTTGTGTCGCGAACCTAATTTGCGGATTGGACAATTCGCGGGACCCACGGGAGACCTGCAACCCGTGAATACGGAGATAAGACTGTAAAAATTGGCTCTTACTGTGCTTTTACCTCAATAGGATGCCAGAAATAGAATGACATAATTACACTAGCATGTGGGACTTGTGATACAACTCTCTCATTTGCTGGTTTTGGGAAGGAAGGAAACCTGAAATAATTACTATCTGACTGAAAATTACAATTCACTTCCTTAAGATGAGAAACTTTTCCGAGGGAAAGAACTAAGTCAGTGTTTCACCCTGAGGCCAAAAACAAAGCTGACAGCTTAAACAGACTTTTGAAAGAGCTCAAGGATTGCTCAACCTGGAAGCAAAGGCTTAAGAAAACCTCCCTGCAACCCTGGGGTTACGTGACACCCAGCAGTACAGAATTTGTCTGAAGAACTGCCTGGAAAACAGACAGCTATAATATGAAATTCTGCTGTATGAAAGAGTTGAAAACAAAAAATGGACACAGTTGGAAGCAAGACAAACAGTCCAAAAGAAACAATAAAAATACAAAAGGGGTCCAGACCAACAGACTGACTTGCAAAGGATCTGGGATTTCATCATTAACCACTCAACAAGAGTATAAACCTTGAGTCCTGTAGAAAAGGAATTCAAAGTTTCTGCCTCAAAACTGCTATAAAATAAGAACATAACACATATAAAGGGCCTGTAGAAGGAATAAGACATTTTCCACCCCTGGCCCTATTCTGCTCCATTGCCAGTTCTAACACTGGATGCACACATTGACCCATAGCTCAAGCAGGAGCAAGAGCTCATCCCCTTTCTGCACCATCATGGAAAGGGGCATGGAAAGTCAGCCTTTAGCCGTGATGCCAGATCCCAAACACATCCTCCCCTGGATCTCCCGATAACACACTTACAAACCCACATCTTGGCATCCTCAACCTGGCCACCCCTTTCCAAGTACACTGAAACATGGTAACAGGATTATCTCTTGCTTGTGCTGTAGGTTCACCAGTGACTTCCCATGCAGCTGTGTGGCATTAGGAGAGAGATGACAACCATCTGTATGGGCTGAGCGAGCTGGTGCTAATTATCAAGCGGAAACAAGATCACAGCCATTGAGTTGGCAGCACCAGGCACTTGGTTGCTCAAGACACAGGGAAGCACTCCTCTGCTCTGGTGGTTCCACAGTGTCAAGTTCGGTGGGAGAGGTTGTTAAAGTTACTATGAAAGGGTCAACTATTACAAATTACTCATTAATGCAACTGGAAAATTAGTGACATATTACTATGTCTCTGTCACGCTAGCTCAGTGGCAAGACTTGATTAATGCTGCTGATTTCTCTTGTGTCTTTTAGAGGAACCTTCTCAGCACAACTTACACACAGAGCTTCTCTCCTCTTGGAGAAGCAGATCCTGAGGCTTCCCTTTGTGGAGGTGCTGTGCCTTGCTGCACATCTCCAGTAGTCAAACTGCTTTGACTCCGCAATGAAATCCCCAGCTGCAAATTTGAGACCCTTTTCCATCTGTTTCTGGCAGGAATTGGGATGTGCTAAGCTGGCAGGCTGTGTTCTGCAGCCATCTGAGCTGGTAATACGTGGTGGTTTTGGGAAAGCAACCCCAGCATGTGAGTCACTGGGCTTTCCCACCTCTGCCGGCAGTGGTGGGGGCACCGCCAGCATAGCACAGGTAAGACCTGCTCTGTCCTGCACTCAAATGAGCCTGCTTCCCAAACCTCACCACCTCAGTGCAAATTGCTGGAAGGCCTCTTTGCTGGCTACAGACCCTTGGCTCCCCTCCAGAAACAGAAACAGCTCTAATCATCTTCCTACTAGTTTGGCACCATCAGTGTTATTGCTGCTTCTGCCCGAGGAGTTTTGCCCATGGTGGATATTCCTGCTTTAAACACTTTCATTAAGGAGTGACAACTTTGTGCAAGATCCTCACAGGCAGCCCCAGAGCCCCTGACTAAGGCCAGCCTCAGGATGGGCACAGCTGACCAGCAGCAAGTAATGAGATCAGCTAGCACTCACTATACATTCAGTCCTTGGTTTACTCACCTCAGCCCCAGTGAGTACCGAATACAAAAGAATCATGAAAAATAAGGCAAGAACAGGGAGGTGTTTAATGAAGCTGGAATAGAAAGAGGAAGCACAGATCATCAAAATGAAGGCAGTGGGTACAAGGAAGGAGCTGCCCCAAGAAGTTCGTTCAGGAGTCCTGCACCAGGGTAACAGTAAAAGCTGCTAGGAATTTGCAAAGTTTGGAGCAATAGCTGTGCAGGCAGCAGAAGCAGAGTGACAAAACGTCCAGTTCTCACAATGATACTCATGGACACAGGGGAATTGTGGCTCAGTGCCACCAAGCAGGTGAGACCACATGAGTGGACCAAAAAGCAGTCAACAGGCAGAATGACTGGGTAAGATTCTATAAAAGGCTAGTATTACAAAACCCAACAAAACTAGAAGAGCTCCAGAGAAGAAAACAACCAAAATATATTTACAAATAGATCAGTGACAAACAACATTGGATGTATGGGAGAAAGGAGAAGTAGCACAAAGAAACAGAGCAAGACGTGGTCTGAAATGGTTAGTCAGGTGATGGCCAGAGGCAGCGTCCTGTTGGCATCTAGAGCTGGACATCTATCCGTAAGACCAAACCTTCATGATTTCACACAGAAACCAGTGGGTAGGGCTCACTGGTCTGCTCCCAGCAGAAGGTCATACTGGATGGGAGGTCAAAGAGCTGCTGCTGTCACCCCAAATGAGGCCAGCATACAGATGCAGCTCCCTCTGCACCACAGGATGCAGCTCCTCGCGCCTTTTATCACTGGAGTCGGATTGTTCTTCTGTGAGGCACAGGAAGGCTCCCTGTTCCAGCTTCGCAATGAGCCACTTCCTTTCTTTTGGGATCGCAATTTCTTTCTTCCTCCTCCTCCACCTCAAAAGAGCGGATATTTAATAATTTGGATCGAAAGAGCTTGCTATCATGAAGCGACGGGTGGTAACGGCGCTGCACCTAGTGACATCACACTGACAGCCCAGCCAAGCCCTCATCCTGTCAGGGCTATTCAGTAAAACACAACTAATTATTCTGCCAGACCCTCAGCCAGATGACAAATTGATTCACGGCACTAACTGAAAGACGGGAAGGAGAAGAAATTGCACCATTTCCTATGACTGAAACTACATTAACCTGTTACCCCAAGGAAAACTTTGTCAAAACTTTTTTATTGCAGCAGCTGAGCTATATGCCAGACAACTGAAGTGCGTTGCCAGAGACCCCAGTATTGTGCTATGAAAGTTCATCTGCAGAGCACAGTTTGCATTCGATATCCATCAGCACTCAGAGGAAAAAGATCTTGTTTCAGAACATCTGCAGAGTATATTGTATGTCAGAGGACCTAAAACTGTTATCAGAAACTACTAATTAAAACTTAACAAAAGCAAATACCTGTTTTTCTAAGCTGACCTCGGGATGCTGAAAACTAAAAGTAAGACCAAAGAGACTGTTGGAAATGAAAGCTTTTTCTCCATCTGTCAATGAATTCACAAGGGAAACTTTTCTGGATACTGTAAGAAGTCTAGAATTACATCACTGTGGCAAGGGCACAACAATATGTTACTTGTTCATAATTTCCAGGAAGACTATCAGAAAGTAATTTTTAAGAGCACCACTGCCTGGCAACATTGGTGCCCTTGCTCACTGCAGGGTGGATACCTCAGGTTTCCCTCTCATGAATTTCCTCTTTGAGCAAATTTCCACCTCTGTCAGAAGCCTGCAAAGCAGACACACCATTTCACACATTCTTCTTACAAAACACTGGATTCACACAACATTCTACAGCCACAAGAAACTCCCAAGCTCTCATGAAACTACTCTTCTCTTGTAGGAGTGAGAGATACACCCTGCCTAAAACAGTGAGTACGTTCAGATTTTGTGCATTCACGTCTTCCTCAAAGACATGTGGGACACTTTCTCTCACCAGACATAACCCCAGGGAGGACATTAAGGTTCAGCATTGCCCAAGCTGCCCTTGCTGCACACTTAAATGAAATCATCAAATGAAATCATCAAGGTTTGTTTGCCACATGCATACGGCCATAGCAATAGTCCCTTTCAAAAGCTTGAACAATGGTAAAACGGAGGAGAGATGGAAGGAAAGCGCACAGAAGGACAAATAAGACTGTCATGCCTCTCATGAACCTTTAAGCTTGTATTTGAGAGGTGAGACCTCCTCTCTCTACTACATGGAGACAACTGAGAAGAACAAGAAAACAAAGGCGAGAAGCAAAGCATGTTGGAAAAGAGGAGGAAGAGCTATACACCACATATGTAATACCACAGATAGAGTATTATTCTTGTGAATCACAATCCAGAAGGATAATACCCTAACTGGAAGCTATGATACAATGGGGTGAAACACAGCACAGAGTTACAGCAGCCCAGAGTCAAGCCCACAAGCAAAAGTCAGATCCCTCCCAGCTACCTTTGATTGAATGAGTCCTGTGATCTGCTGCTCCGTTCCTCCAAGGGCTACTGATGCAATGTGCCAGATTCCATGTTTCTTTCCAACTGTTCTGAGTCTCCTGCATCTGATCTCAATGAAGGGAGCAGAAACAGCTGGAAGAGAGAAACCAGAATGGCATAGTCCAGCAGCAACCCTTGGAAGAACAAACAATGACAGCTTTGTGAGAGGTATCATTGTACCCCAGCACATATGTTTGCATGTGGACTTGTATCCACATGACTTCTAGAAGAAACGTGTTGCCAGTGCTCCGGCTGGTCACAGAGCGTCAGAGCATCTTGACTCAGCATGATCAGTGCATGCTGAACAGCTCAACAGCACAGCCATGATCCACAGTCATGGGTGCCAAACAAGTCATGCGTTCTAAATGCAGCCTAATTTTGGCCAGTGCTAACTTTACTCCCTGAGCAACTCCATCTACTTTGCAGCATACGAGCAGCTTGCAGCCCACAAAAAGGGGATCCAGTCAAGGTCTACTCTGTTTAGGCTTTAAAGCCCCTGTAGATCTAACTGCAGGCCCAAGGAAGAAGGCAAAACAGCAGGTGAAACAAGAGATGGAAGGAATAAGCTTCTTCAAAGAAAACGTAGGTATTCGCTGCCAAAGGAGAGGATTAGTGGTGAACATCATGAAGTCAGCGAAGCAGAGAGCAGCAGGAGGCCCATGCAGATAATAGGGACAGTAGGAGTAAGGCTATTGCTCATCAAGGCACGTGAAGGGAAGATAAAAAGGCCTATGTTCTTTCATATGTGCAAGGACTAGAAAGCGAGAGTGCGGAGGTCAGGAAGATGGTGCTGATGGAGGAAGTGCCATGAGGGGAAAACAAAAGCCTTTGAAAATGAACCACGGAAAAGTGATTCATAAGGGAAGAACTTTCAGGGTTGGTGTTAGGACCTTCTCATTTCCACTAGAAAGAAGTAACACATTGCAACTCACAATCAGATCTGGGGAGGGAAGACCAGGAGCAAAGCAAGACCAAGACAGAAGGATGTCATTTAAAGAACAGAAACAGAGTGTCAGACAGAAAGCAAAGCAGATTAGAACAGTTAGGAATTACAAGAGAAGGCAGAAAGTAAGTTTAAAAGCTCATGGGATATTTAAGGCAAGACAGCCCAAAGGAGCTCTTGCCAACCTTACAGCAGGGATGAAAGGGAAATCGGAACATTCCTCTTGACCACAACTTCCTCATAACCAATTACTAGAAAGCACGGGCACACCACATCTCTCCAGGACAGCATTACTATTAAAAGCCCGGTCTTAGCACATACTGCGCCATCTCTAGAGGGGTCCCTCAACTCCAGATCCTTTCTGTTCCACACAAACATACTGTCTTTAACTGCAAATAGCATTTTTAAATGCCAAGTCATCAATCAAGGGCAGTAACAAAATGAGTACCTGGAGTATCACAAGTCTGCCTGTGCCCTGAAGAGTTGGTTGGAGGTGTTCGGTGTCGGTAGACAAGATGTGGTTTGTTGTGCTCTTCTTCATACTCCTGTTCTTCAAGTGATAGCAGTGGCTCTACAAAATAGTCCCCATCATCAGACTTGAATGTGCCTAGCTGAGAGGGACCAGAGAGAGGCACATGAATCAGTTTTGGGCAATGACAAACCATCAAGGAGCACTGCCCTACAAAATGAACAGTTAATAATGAGGGAGGTGCCACCTGCCCAGCTCTGCAGTGACCTCTGTGAAGGCACAGGCTGCAGATCCTGCTTCGGTCACACCACTTACACCTGCACAGGGCTGCACTGCTCCCTGCAGTCATCTCACTGGAGCTTATGGAAAGCTCTCTACTAATCCATGAGCATGAGAGCATCCCTATGCCAGTGACATTTCTAAACCACCCCTGCCAAAGGGCAATGGTGCTGCAGCATGCTGGAGGCCACAGAACAATCCCATCACATTGTGCTGGTTTCACACAGCAGCCCTTCCTGAGACAGGCTTTAAACCCTCATACAAGGACCAGAGGGCAGCATCCAGCCAATGAAATCCCTGTTTATGAGAAGCCATCAATACTCCTAGTTGCACATGACTATGAATGTATGGATTTGGTGGGCAAATAAATATATTAAAGGGAAAAAACATCAGCCATCCCAGACTGGGGCCATGACTGGTTTATCACTATGTGGGTACAACCAAAACCGTATATTCTATACCCTCTATGTCATCTCTGATAGGCTGTTAACAATGAATCACTGGTAGCAGCTACCAGGGCACACCTCATACCCTAGGCTCCAACAAATAAAGAAAGAGAGAAACCTTGGGATGCAGGAGATCCTCTCTTTTCACACAAATAGCTTAATTGTGGTTAACTCCCCTTCAGGGAGGCATTAACACCTTCACAGCTGGAGGGGTCCTCTCTGCTAATGGACCCAGCTGCACTGGCACAACAGGCAGTTACTATGGACTTGATCATCACCAAGTCCAAAAATATGCCACGACTTACTGAATTAAACCACCCCATGTGAAACTCTCTGCCCGTAGGGGGAGGTACTGGGCGCTCCCACCCGAACCTGGGGATATACATAATCTTTGGAGTTTGGGACTCAGGATACCAGTCATCGGATCCAGAGGAACAGAACTTCAGCAGGACTGTGACTGCCAATCTCAATGAGACTGCCATCATTCCTTCAATAAGACTGCGGCCATCATCCTGACTAACAAGTTTTCTTCTGCTTTCCACCCAGGGGGCCCATGCGGTGCCCAGCACAGCTAATGAGCACCGTGCTGTTCATGTCCCAGGGTGTTGGGTTGTACTTTGTGGGTCAAAGTCAGTTTTACCATGCACCATTTGTAGGTATTATGATCTTTCTAGTAAATTGCAGCTCTGACTTGTGGTCTCTCTAAATTCGGTGAATTTTTCGTGCCCGTTTAGTTTTAAACCAGTACAGATGGTGGGCACGCACACGTCCAAACCAAGGTGAGCACATGCACCCAGGGAAGCTGCTGGGCAGGATGGAGCCAGCACAGACCTCCGGATGGGAGGCTGAATGGCACCAGGGGAGACAGAAGAGTCAGCCCTGCTGGGAGCTTCTGCTCGTACCAGTGCCCCCATCGCTGCACCGAAGGGCACCAAGCTGGGCTACCACGGAGCGAGCCATTCCCATGCCCCGGGGTGCTGGGTGACTCCAGGGCCAGCGCTGCCGGGGAGCCCCATCACCTCTCTCTGGCACTTCGGGGGCAGCTGGGTGACCATGCCTGAGGTCCGTGCCCGGGGCCGACCCTCGGGTCGCACCCGGAGGTGCTCCCGGGTGGCATTTTTTCCCTCCAAAACCCCCGGATCGGGAGGGGTGGGAGAAACTCCCGAGCAGGGCGACCCCGAGCCGTCACCCGCGGCCGAGGGAAGGGGCCGGTCCCATCGCTCTGCCCAACCTCCTCATGCTCCTCCTCCTCCTCCTCTTCCTCCGCCCTTCCGCCCCGGCGCGCCGCCCCTCGGCTCCCGGCGGGGCCCGAGCAGGACCGGACCGTTACCGGGACGCGGGTCTCACCATCCCGGAGCAGAGGCTGATGACGGCGGTGAGCCGCGGCCGGGCATTGACGTGCCCCCGGTAGAAGCAGTGCTTCACGTCGGCGGCATCCGCCGCCTCGGCGTAGAGGCGCCGCTGGTCGGCGTCGGGCTCTCCCAGGAGGCTGACGGTGAAGAGCGGGGCGATGAAGGCCGAGCTGGCCGTCAGGTTGAAGAGGAACTGCTGCCCGAAGGCGGACAGCCTGTAGTGCGCCTTGGGGGAGGCGGCGGCTGCCGCCGTCCAGGCGTCGGGGGCAGCGCTGGTGCTCCGCCGCCGCCGCCTGAAGTGGACATCGGTGGGGAAAGGCTCACCGAACTCGTTCACGCGGGTAGGAGTCACGATCTCGTACTCGCTGAGCTTCTCCAGNGCGCATGGTGCGCGGGGGCAGACGGGCCGGGACCGGGAGCGAGGGAGCCGCCCGCCCGCCCGCTTGCTCTCCCTCGCTTTCCGCCTCTTCCCCCGTCGGGGTGGTGGACGGGGCGCTCCCGGGAGTCAGTTTAAGGGGCGGGCTCCATAGATTTAAGTAGGAGAAAAGATCCCGCCCTGCCCGTTGGGACGGCCTCCTCAAAGAATCAGAATATTCTGAGTTGGAAGGGACCCACAAGGATCATCGAGTCCAACTCTTAAACGGCACCACTGCCTCCCCGGCGGGGATC
>WEKX01005334.1:1059398-1092277 GCA_013390025.1 Pitta sordida | reverse complement strand
CCGCCCCGCCCCTCCCCGAGCACCCCCTTACCTTGCCTGGGGTGCAGCTTCTGCCTCCTCGCTCCCGTCCTCAAGCCGTCGATGAAGAGCGTGGTGAGTGCCAGCGCCAGCGGCGCCAGCTGCATGGTGCTGCGNCAGAATATTCTGAGTTGGAAGGGACCCACAAGGATCATCGAGTCCAACTCTTAAACGGCACCACTGCCTCCCCGGCGGGGATCGAACCCCCGGTCTCCCCCCCATGAGAGACGGGGACACTCACCACTGTACTGGTGCATGTCGCTTTGATTCCAGTCGCGGGTTTGGGCGAAGAAAAGCACCATCGCTGTGGCTGGACGAGAAGCTTTAAAATCGTAAAGCAGCCCGGGCAGAGCGGCACCGGCTGCTGCCTGGTACCTGGGGGGGAAAGAGCCACTTTGTCACTCACCGGCAGCAGAGCTGAGTTTTCTTATGTAATTGATGTTTTATCTTTTTCCTTTTTTTCCCCCCAAGCCTGTTCCAAGAAGCAGACCAGAAATCGAAGAATATCCCGTGTGACACTTCTTACAGCAATTCTTTTCTTCGGCATTTCTCAGATAAGAGGCCATTCAAGCAACTTTTGTCTAGGGTTTTATTTATGTCGTGCAGTTTTCAGGCACCCTAAGGGGAAAAAAAAAGGTTATTTCCTTATTCTGAGTTTATTTTTTCTTTTACAGTTTGAAAGTTCTCTGTACAAATTTAAGACATCATTTAGAGCTAAATATAATTAAGCATTGTCTTCTACCTCTTCCCCAAACCAAAACCCAGACCCTTGGTTTAAAAGGTTTTTAAACCTTTAAAGCCCATAGGCAAGGCAAAAGAAAATTGATGTTTGGAAGGTCGATTTGCACTTCCACAGAAAATTTCAAAGTTCTGTACTTTCTTCATTCAACTTTGGGGCAAAGAACAGAAATGGTAATATTTGCTGTAAAAGGGGAAAGCTTTGAAATAAAAATCAATTCGGAATCCATTTCTGGGTAAAACAGCACCTCCTGGCTCTTGAAAACAACTGGTGAAGCCCTACAAACCTTAACTGGCCCTTGGCAGTGCAGGAATCTCCAGAACTCTGGAGATCCAAATCAGGACATCCTTAGGGCAAGGTGTAATGGCACATACCCTCCCCATGTGGTATTGTGCCTATGCTCATAAACCAGGTTTAATTAAGGTCTTGAATGCTTACAATAAGGTAACTCACCCATAGAGGTTGGAGGGCATTGACAAAGCTCAGATGCTTCCAGAGTGGAGCTGCCTGGGTGTGCAATCAGCTCTGACAGCGGTGCTGGGTGTTCTCACTGTGTCCAGCTGTAGGGCTGGTGTGAGCAGCCTGTTGGCCCCCCAGTTCTGGGGAGCAGAGTTTGCTCCTTACTTCCACTGTGGGTGTGTAGGAGCAGTGACATGCCCATTCTGGTACATGTCATCTACTGCCAGGAGGAAGTTTTCCCAAAACCAAACATGGTTGTGTTTCCATGAACGCACCTGTCCATGAGAAAACCTGGACCAGATTTGCTTTTCGTGCTCCAAAGGGCTGTCCTTGCAGCAGGTTGTTCATCCACACACATGAAGAAAGAAGAGGAGCAAACTATTCTAAAATAACTTCAACCTGCAAAGCCTGCTGGGGTTACCATAGACCCCTTGTTTGTATGGCCTTTCCTGGCTCAGCATGAAAGAGCACGAAATCCCCATCCATCCTATGCCATTTTGTGCCTTGATTGAGTAAAAAGAGCCACCGAGGTCTTTGGGGTGCTGGATGAACAAAAAGCGGAATCTCATAATGCCATCACACAGCAGCTCAAGCTTCCTTTCAGGTGTATTTTTTTCAACCTGATTCCTCCTTTCTTTGTCTCATCAAATAAATGACTCACAGCAGGAGAAACATTTGCTCCCTGAGCTGCAGTGCTGCTCTACCAGACTTACAGGACTGCTCTGAACCCCGACTCTCTTCAGCACCTTCACACAACTTGCGTGTGTGCTGCAAAGCCTTAAAATCTAACAGGGATACAGGGTGCTTGAGCTTGGGATATGGCCCCAGAAATCAGGGAAGGGGAGGCTGTATCTCGCTCAGGTGGGAGGGGACATATATCCCAGGAGTGCTGGGTGAGCTGGTGCTGCCAGTTGGGTGTGCTCAGCAGTATCAAGCAGCCGGGCAATAAAGGGGGAGTGAAGAAAAGTGAACAGAGTAGCCTGAAGAAGAGAGTGAAAAGCTGAGCATAGCATTAGAACTGAGTCAGAGGGGAGGAGGCTTACGTGAAGCTAGTCCTGCTGGTGTCCTGGGGGAGAGGGGTGCAGCCTTCACTCGTCTCCTTGTCCTTGAATCAGGAAGGTCTTGGGAAACAGGTCTGCTGCTGGTTTATCTGGGCTGCAGAGTGCCCCAGGGCATCCCCATTCCACAAGCACCCCTCATCCCACCGCTCAGCATCCCCCAGGTCAGGTGGGTGCAGGAGCTGCCTTGCTTCACTGTCACAGGAAAACCTATCAAATTTTGGGGGTTTTTTTTTCCTACCTTAGTTCTCTACAAGGTAACCAATTAATTTAGGTCTGGAGTGAGGTTCAGAGAAGCTCAGGAGCTGGCACAGGGTGGAAAGAGGCAGCACATCCCTGTGACTTGGCTGGGTAGGAACCTTTATTGGCACTGAGCTGAATGGAGCAAGATTGTCTTGTGGAGCATCCTCGGGCTCACTTGCTGATCTGAAACTACAGATGCAACGGAATGCAAGAAACGGAACAAATCCATCATTCAGAAGAGGGGACCAACGTGTGGGATTAATTGCAACTCAGTTATGGGGCAGAGCTGGGAGTGGACTAAAGGCTTCTAGGACCAAATCCTGGCTGTGCAATATCACTAAACATACTCTAGCAGCATAGCATGACTAGTGCCATTTCCATCCATACACGAGTTGTGTTTTTTGCAGAATTTTGAATCTTTACAGCTGGAGATTAGGAAGTGCAGAAAGAAAGCCTAAGTAAATAGATTATGTGGAGTTTAGAGAAACTAAGCTACAATCTTAAATTCAAATAACTTTCTTATTAGGAAGGCTCTATGAATACTTACGGTATGGTAATTGTGCAGACTCCAAGTCCTCACCCAGTCAAAAGTAAGCCCTAAGAGCCCATACCTATCAATGGAAAAATCCCCTTAAAATACTGGGAATTTTGCCTACATAAATAAGGCGAAAGTTGAGCTGCAGATGCTGCTTCTATAAACTACAAAATGAGAACTTGATCTTAACAGCAAAAGTTCAGTTAGAAATTTAAGGCAGTGCACGCTGATGCAAGAATACTCGAAAACCCCAAATTTCCTGAAGTTTTTGCACTGCTTTCTCCCCTTGTTACCATTTCCTTTCCCCTATAGGTGAGGCCATCCCTAATACATACTAATCTTCGTTCCTTGTGTCTCAGCCTCTCCGGGAAAGCCTCATACTCCTTTATCTGCTGCATCCTCTTGCTTGCCCAACAATTATCCCAGAAGGCAGACGGTTTCCCTTTGATGGTTGCTCCTCAATACCACAAGATAACTGAAAACAGCCAACATTTTCTCTTCGTGTCTAATCTGTGTGGTCAGAAAGTGAAAGATTTCTTTCCCTTTAAACAGCCGACTGCCTCTCACTCATCTGCTGATGCTGGTAAGAAGCATACTGCCCTGGGCTGCCTTTCTCTCTGTTTAGGAGGTTTTTCTGCTCAGATAAAGGCTTCTCTTTAAAGGTCATCTCCAGTAATTGTGTTGGATTTTAAAGTTGTTTTAAGCCTTTCACATTTGGAGGGGCTAATGCATACTTAATTTTTAGACATGTTATCTGTACCAAGCCAACTCTTTTGGATCCCCATTAAAAGGATTTAAATACACAGTTTAATACACCTACAGTAGCCATTTAAACTCCTGCTTCCTCCGTGGCCTTCTCTTTGTACCCCACATAGTGTGCTGCTGCCATCGAGGTCTGAATTGGGTTGTTTGGGGGTTTGCTCCTCCAATCTGTAGGAGATTGGGAAGTGCAACCTGTCATTCCTAGCAATACCAGCACAGGACTGTCATCACAGCTGTCACAGCTTGCCCTCCATGGGCCCATATCCTGGGCCATGTTTTAGGGCCAGTGGCTGAGCGAGACGTGAAATGATGCACCAGGATGTTGCATCAGTCTCATCCTTCTTCCCCAAATGCCGAGATGTGTTCAATGAAGTGACTAATCCAAGGTCAGAGTGGCAAATAAGACCCAAACTCCTTCAGCTTGGTCCTGGGTCAAACTGCAGCCACTGCATTACAACAGGAGCCATGTCCTGTGGGAACCATCCATTGCTCTGCGCAGAGGTACAAGGTGGGAGGCACAGTGGGAATGCAAATACATGTAGCTATGGCCTTGCAGACATCACTGCTCCTTGCCTGGGTGGGGAACCGCCATTTGGGAACACAAGGTGAAAGGGGGAAAGCAAACAAGTCTGCTCACATGCAGGGGAGCTGGCTCTCAGTTTGCCTCAGAAACAGATTTGACCCTGGAAAACAGATACATAAGTAGGAACTAGGGACTGGGTGGGAGGAACAGCAAAGCCCATGTAGACAGTGCAAGTGTGTGGGATTTTTGTCTTCAGGTCAGCACGGATGGACATAATGATCCCTTGAGGCTCTCCACTTAAACTGCTAGCTCCAACTCACCCCTCCCCTGCTCCCAGCATTGCGGCTGACCGTTCACACGCTGCTCTTTTTCCTTACACCTCTTATCTGCCACGTGGAAAATGCTCAGAAGTAGCCCAGCTTCTGGGTCTCACTGCAGCCTGGCAGTTTCTCTTGCCTGACAAGCATTTATAGATCCCATCCACCTTTTTATTACACGTAGCAATCTGGGAAAGGTCCTATTTTTAGCTGACAAACACTTAATTCTACATTTTCCAATTTTTGTACAAATTAACCCATCCAGGGAAACATAATATTGGTTTATCTTTTGTGTTTGACACACTATAAATCAAACAGGACCTGAATACATTCCTTTTGACTTTTGATATTATGTACACGTGCATCTATGCTGTGCTCCAGGTACCTTTGCCAAAACATTAACAGCAATACCAGGAGGACTAAACAGAGCAGATGTTCTGTAATTGCACACCAAAAGGCAAACTGGGAGTGTTGGAAGTTCTGCAGGTAGAAAAAGCTTTACCCATCAAGCCATGTACGTTTATTGTACGTATAAACTAATTATCACAACAGCTCTGTGAGGTGTCACCATCACCTCATGAAGACGAGACTGAAATACGTAGTTGATTTAGTGAAGGACTTGTGGTCATGGAAATCTCACCCCATGTTAGTTCCACCCTCCCTCTCAAGCTTTCATGCAGCCTAACTACAACGTAATATTTCAGTGCAGGGATCATTAGACTGTAAAACTCTATTTTGGGAGGGTTGTTTTCATTCTTTCCCCAAATAGTAGATTGTCTCCAGAGATAATAAAATACAAATATCCATTAGAGTAGGGAAAGAGCTAAGCAGTTTTGCAGATATCAAGTTCTTTTTCTCTACAGCGTTTGATTTCCCCTGGGGAAATCAAAGGTACCCAGCTAAAAGCAAAGATGTCTCTGAAGTGTTGCTGTGTTTGTTTAGTGGTAGGAAGTCTCTACTGGTTATAAAACTGTCAAAAAATTTGTCGATGACTAAAAAGTGGGAATGTTTTAGGCCCAATCCAGCTCCTGTCAAAACTCATCATCAAAACAACCACTGACTTAGAGAAGTGCAGAATCTCTGTCATTTCCAGGAGCTCTTACAGCATCACATCATGTTAATTAATATCCACCTGACAAGCATATATAATGCCCAGTATTTTGTTACCAAAATGCAACAGCTTGAAAAAAAACCCATTTCTTTCTAACTTTGAAAAATGTCTCTGCTCAATAAGTTTCAGTACCCAAAACCAGGGTGTTTTTAAATGCTGCCCAGGTGATGGAGGTTTGGCAGAACAGATGGGCACAGGGAAGGAGAAGATAATGTAATGGCAGCTCCATCACTTGGTACCACTGCTGGCATCACATTATTACCACAGCCAGGAAGTGCACCAGACCAGAACAGCCATGTGGAATTGCTCCCCTCATGCTAAAGGATAAGAGATGCTGCTTAAATGTGATGCTGCAAACTATTCTGCAGCCTCCAACGTGCCAAATGGAGGATGTGCTGAGGAAGCAGGTCTACTCCTACATGTGCTGCTACACCCTTGCACCCAGATTGTTCATTTCCTCTGAAAGCAGCATTGATAAGGAACAGACTAGGGATGCTTAGTGGGGAAGACTTGGCATATAAATGTGTGACAAATCTAAAAGGAGTTTCGGTCTCTTCCCAAGTGTGGTGTGTTTGCCCTGGATGAGAGAGCGGTGAGCAAGTTCTATTTTCAGCCACACTACAACAGGCTGCCTGTTTCTCACCATGGCCATCACCCACCTCAGCAGCTGGGCTGGGCACATCTAACGTAGGATCCCTCACTGTTTTGTGCCCAGGTTACTGCTTTGCTGTCATGCCAGAAGCTGTGGCTTCATTACTTAACTTCACTGTCAAGCTCTGCTTTTACAATCAAAACAAGGCACTTTACCACAAGAATTCAGTGTTTTGTAGATGAGAGTTTAGGTGAGATGTTAAGGAGCAGCCATATTGGGATGCAAGCAAAGGAGAGCAAACTGGATGATCTGCAAAGCTGAAACAGTTGTCCTTTCCAGTTGTTTCCATCAGCCACCTCTGCTCTATGCTTTCCTGTCTTCTCACTCACTACATACCGGTTTTTGATGGCAAAGATATGTAGGAGCAAACCTGGAAGCCATACATTCCCCTTGCAGGTGCAGGGAGAACTACAAGAGTGATGTGAATTGGCTGCAGCCTAGCTAACCACATTCATGTCATGCCACTCAGGCTGCTATGCTGGAGAGAGAGAATTAATGGACTGTAAATCCCTTTTGGAAGTCTCCAGCTTCTCCCTCTAACTCCTTCACTCCCCTTTGAAAACCACATGCGGAAGAGATATCCCCAAAGAACCACAGCAGGATGCTTTGGGTCATTTTAAAAAGTAGGGGAGATGCTCACACAGCCGGTGCTGCCTGGTTGATGAGTTCAGAGTGAGCTGTGATATTTGCAAGGGAGTCTGTAGTCCTGAGACTAAACCAGCAACAATCCTCTTTTAAAGTTATTGTATGGCTTGGCTACAAAGATAAGGCACCAGATAGCTTGGGAAGAATTTTTAGGAGACAGTCATGCTGGTAAGCCTGGAAAGATCTTGAGAGTTTACATTTACAATAGACTATTTCTTTGGAGGCAATGTTTGTCAGGAACTTCAGTTTTACTTAAAATGTAGGCTGTTTCCAAATGCAGAGAGTGTTAAGAGACACCTTTTTTTCTCTTAGTTTTTTTTTCCTGAAGAGAGGACAGCCAGTAGAAATACTTTCCTTTATAGGTAGCAGATTGACTCATGGAGACTAACATTGAGCAGTTTTCATCCCAAATACTATCCTGCAGCACCTTCTTTCACTGACAAATCATTCATTGCACAAGTAGGTATTTGTTTTTCTCTGTTTTCGCTCAATGAATTAGCAGCTAATTTTGTCAGCTCTAAGCACACAAAAACATGGGTCAGTCCTCAAAATTCCCAAGACTTTTCAACCAAGCCTTACTTTGTCTTTTGGTTGCAAGGAGGGGTGAGCTGACATAGAATCCACAAGGATGCCAGTAGGAACTAACAACCTGCTAGTAATCTCAGTGTTGCTTTTATACACCCAACTTAATTCTAAACCCGAATGTGATCAGCTTGCAATAAAGATAATAGCACTGTTACGTACAATATCAGTCTGAACTTAGTGACACTAGGAATGGAGCTCCCATATATCCAATCTGACATTTCTTTCCCAGCTAGAAGCATTACCCAGACTGACTTAGAGGATTTGGACCATTTGGGCCTTCCTGATAACGACAACCCTGCTAGAACTCCTCGTCTTCTGCAGGTGCATGGCAGACCTGAGCAGATGTGCACATGGACAGCACATTTTGTGTGCCTGGAGATACAGCAGCTCTGCACAGGAGGTGGCTTCCTCCCCTACAATGCATGGATGTTGGGATATACATGTAATATTTTTCAGACCTCTTTACTTTCTGTATACATTATGACATAAATAAAATTACCAAATGCTGGTGATGGGAATCAGGCTCATGTTTGTGAGCCAGCTGTTTCCATGTTTTCTCCCCATGTTTTATCAGCTTAATTCTTAAATATCCCTAACATTTCCATCCAGAATTTTTAAAGGGAGGAAGCACAACTTGGAAATGACTGTAACGTGAGGAGATTTGTTGACTTAACTAACATGACAGGGCCTACCAAGGGACCAAGACCCCTTTGTGCTAACTGCAGAGCAAACACAGGACTGAAAATGGAGCTGGTATCGGAGTTCCCCTTCCTTATCACACTCAGTTAATGCGTTACTCCACACCAGCCAGACAGCTAAGAGTAGCATTGGTTACAGGGAGAGGGAAAACTCACACACAGCAGCAGCATCCTTTCTCTCTCGACTGTTTTCATAGCAAGTTCCTGCTCGTGTCTCTCTGTAAGTCAAAGCCCATAGTGAAAACAGAATTGTCCAAATCTGAGCCATTTCATCTACCAATAAAGTGGATGTTTTTGTTCCTACAACAGTAGGACAGGGAGATGCTGGCCCGTGCCTGAGACTCCTAGAGCTGTCACAGCTTGTGAGCCATGCTGGCATCTCCCAGCACCCACGGATCAACCAAACACCATAAGAGACAAAAGAGAACCCCTGCCAAACAGACGTGTAGTCCTGGGCTCATTAAAACAAACACATTATCCTGTTTCATTCTGTGAATTAGTTAACCCTGCTGAACAGTGAGGATGTGACTGTGTAGCCCTGGTTATGTATATGTAAAAACCATTTGGCTTAGGACAGCCATATCTGACTGCATGAAATTATTTTGAACATCATTATGTATAGAAAATAGGCCTCTGGGCCAGGAGCTAGCAGTTTTCAGGATCTGACATAATTCTACTGAGAGCATCAGGACAGATCCAGTGTCACCCCCCTCTCTGTGGCTTTGGCAGCATCGTTAACAGCTCTGATCAAGAACTGTCCCCCATGGCCCTTTTCTCTTGCAGCTATCCCTGAGCCAGTCTTTTGCAAACCACTGTGCAGCGCAAGGAACAAAAGAGGAGCTTCTGCATTGCCTAAGAACTGCTGCGCTGGCCCTCTTAGGGCTGTTTTGTGTCATCTCCAGGACACATCAATGGTGACTGTTCAATGGTGACAGGGTAAGAACAAAGAAAGTTAGAGCAGGGCCGTACCTGAGCATCAGTCCATCTTCCAGGGATCTGCAGTTGGATGACCCAAACCAGAGGTGATGTCCTCGTGCCCCTCTGCTGAGCTGCTCCAGGAGGAGAGGGAAGCAAGTCCTATCTGGGGAGATACAAACATCACTAACTCTCACCCTTGTGCAAATGAAGTGCTAGTTCAGCCTTGCACTGTCCTATGGTCTGACATTGGTACCAAACGTGATGGTTTACCTTCCAGAGCAGGCATGGCAATGGAAATCCCAGATTAACAAATTCCAACTGAAAACACTCACCAGAGCCACAAAGATGTGTGTGTAGAACTGCCAATGCCTGTGAGATCTCTCAGAGCATGGAGATAATGTAATTACAGCCGTCAAGGACAGAAGTCCCTATTTACTTTTCTGTCCTGTTCCCTAAGATTTTTCTCATGCTCCAGCACTCTCCTTGTGTCCTTTCCTCAGGCCATATGTTATCTGTCCAGGTCACCAAGGAATTGGGTTCCCGTGCCCAGAACCAGCTCTTGTCTTGAAGTCAGCTCTTCTTTCTGCACCCGTTGACATATACAAGAACAAGACAATGCATGAGTAGCTTTTTAATCTAATTATACTTGTGTTTACTTGGCAGAATCTTGCCTATTTTGCAACCAATTTATTTGACCCAGCAAAGAGCTTTAGGAGAAGACATGAGTGTGTGATACAGTGACATGGATGTCTCCTGTCAGTCTAAAACACTGTACAAATGTGTCCTTCTCTATACAAGCCCTCCAGCAAAAGTGTATCTTGTTAGTTTCTTGATTTCAGGAAATGTGCAAATGCATCCAAGGCTTACCCTGCAGCTGGAGGTGTCTGGAGCACCCTGCAAGTGTGGGTACAGCTGCATCTGTCCCTCATGTCACAGGCATGAGCTCCCTGGCCCTGGCTGGTGTGTGAATAGCACAACAGTTGGAAAAATTCACACAGAAGATTTTGCCATCACATTTGCTGGTTTAAACTTTGTCCCAGAGACTGGAGACTCCTGCAACTGTGAGAAAGGAGGCTCCTTGTCGTTTATAGCTGAGGTCAGTGGAGGGCCAGAGCAAGGAAGTTTGCATTGCAGCAATTTGTACCTTATCTTGTTTATAGATGTAAACAGAAGGTTTACGCTTCCGTTATTGAACTCTCCTACACCAAAAATGTTCAGTGCAAAGAGGAGGAGAGGGATAGGAAATGTGTGTGCACTCATTTCTTGAGCATGTTCCAAAGAGTACAGTTAAAGAGTTGGGTGTTACTGGATGGTTTGGCAATTGGGTCTCCCTCACAGGGTTTAAAAACCCATCTGCAGACTGCAGGGGTCATTCCAGGATCTCCATAGGGTCTGGATTTAGCTTGTATGTTTGATGGACTTGGGTCAACACCATTGAAGCCAAGAGTCCTTTCATGAGCTTTAGGTCACTCCCAATTTCTTCTGAAGTCATTGCCCAGGCTTTTCTCATTTTAGTCACAGTACCAGAGTTTTGTATCATCTGAAAAGCTCCAAGGCAAGGGACATATGGAGCCCACAAAAGCATAGTTATTGTGCTAGCTAGCTCCAGTCCCATGCCAAGCAAATTATTCATGCACACTCTGTGGATAGGAGGCACAATCTTTCATGTGGTTATATGGATAAAGGGAGGAGAATTTGGGCCACTGACTCAGCCTGTCAGCAATGTTTCCCTCTAAATACGGCCATGGAGCTGCAAAGCAGATTTCTCACAGTGCTGATGGTGGGGCAGTATTGTCTTTGGAAAACGCGACCCCTTATTTACATGCCGCTTGGAAACCAGTATCATAACAGGGTGTCAAATTCTTCCTGAAGTCTGGCCTTTTGATTATAACCTTTCAGGAAAGTAAGCAAATGAACAAAAGGAGCTTAGAGATAGCATTTCAAATAAGAATTGGACAGCTTGCCTGGAATAGGAGCAGTAGCAAACTGCCCAGCCTGTTGGAGACGTGGCCATGCCATGCGATGCTGCTCTCCTGCATCTGGAAGGAAACCTGACATTGTACAGGTGTTCTGCTTTTTGGGTAGTCTCACAGAAAGAGAAGGAGTTTGAGATGACACACTACAAAAAGATCCTTATGAAGGCTGCTACTTTTTCATTTCAGCTCCGTGACCAAAGTGCTTTTTGGGTTTTTTTTCCTCTTAGTGGGTTTTATTCAATTACCATTGCAGTGGCCACTGCAGAGCGCAGGGTACATTCCTGCTTCGGTCATCTTTGTGTCCACTTGGCAGCAATTCTGAACGCCCAGAAAAGAAGACAGTTCCTATTTTTCTCCACTTTCACTTTCTCCTTAGAAATATTTCTTATGTGGCCTTTCCACACTGGACAAGGGAGGAAGGGAGGAAGATTCTTATGATCCTTTCATAAAGGAATTAAATTTGCCCTATTATTCTGGTTAATGGAAATAGAAAAGCCAATCAGCTGACTATTATTGTACAGTAAAGCCAAGAGTAGTTCATTTCAATCCTTGTTCCATAATACTTATATAATTCAGACCTGGAGACAAAAGCACTAAGGTCATGGATTAGCAGTGGCTTAAAGTTGAAAATAGCCCGAGGAAGTAAGGATGACAAAGTAATTACTAGTGGGCAAATCATATGTTAATGGGTATGGGAATTACCTAGTGTACGACATTTTACCAATGTAAATGACACTATTTTAAAATAAATTATTTAGTAATACGTAATTAAAACAGTTGCTGAAATAAAGAGCTAGTTCTCATTAACAGAGCTTTATAAATTTGCTTTTTTTCAGTGATGTATACTAATACATTATACGTTAACATATAATATAGGCATTGACATAAGACATTAATATAATAAAGGCTCTGGTGGGATCCATACTCACCAGTGCTGGAATTTCACAGGACATCTACCAAGATTTCACTAGGATCACCTATTACAAGCATTACAGCTGGTACAAAAATAATTGCAGAGCCAAAGATAATTGTGAGAGTGCAAAACACAGGGAAACTAGAAAAGGAATTATGTGACAAGAATGCCATGCAATTTTTCACGCAACAGCAAAGAAAATTAGATTTCTAAGCAGAGGGTGAACATTTTCTTGCTGGGGCAACAGCTACTGCCTGCACAGAAACCACCCATGGGATGTCCAGAACAAGCAGCAGGTGAACACATTCAAGGAGAACTGTGGTAATCAATTATTTAGTGCTTCTATGCTAGAAGAAATTATACCTGCACATGTTACTTGTGGGTAAAAAACCCCACATATCAGTAAAAACACATATGAAATAGCTCTGTTATTGAGCAGACTGCTTCTAGCCTATTCACCCAGAACACCTCCCTGAAGAGGAGTGTCTTGTCCCAGTGTCTTGGCCTTAATTCATAGCTCACTCAGAGCACACAGTTTATAGAGATCTCTTGAGTCTTTGTAACATCGTGTTAAGTAATAGCAGAAATAAAACCACCGTCTTGGGATAATGCACCTTCTTTTATATAAACATTTCATCTCAAAGTCTTAAATAGGCAATAAAACAATATTTAGTCTTTACAAGTCTTCTCTGGATGGGTTCATAATGTACCTACCTACCAATTACATTCCCTTCACTCAGAACACCAAGAAACCTCTATTTGTTAGTAACCCAGCCCAAAATAGATGTACTATTTGAGTCAAAGATAATCAATTCTGAAGAAGGCTGCTAGACAGGTCCTGGGGATATAGGAGGATAAGGTGCACTTGATTATTTAACAACAGCGCCCACAAAACAAACAAACAAAACGCCCAAACCAACCAACACCACACACACACAAACCCCCAAATGTTTTCCATTTCAGAAGTGAATTTTTGCACGCTCTTATTTAAAGTCATGTTTTCTTCATTCAGACATAGGCTGTGACCTCAAGCAAATACCCATCGAGACATTTCTTAATCCCAGTCTTTGGATACCAACATCTGGAAGATGAGAAGATACCACATCCTGTGACCATATATACAACACAGTATCACAGGCTGTTTCAGTGTTTTACCTGTCCTTCAAGTGCCCTGTGCACGAGCAAAATGGTCGGTACATGTATGAAGTCCGATTTAAAGGCTGATTAACAGGCTGGTTTTCATTCTCTGTGCCTTATGAGCCACGTAATCCTATGCAGTGTTTTGGCTGTGTCATACATGAATTGGTGGCTCTCTGCAGTTTCCTGTCCAGAGATGGCAGAGAATAAAGCTTTTGGCTTGCAACACTCAGCTGAGGCAAGTATGGAAAGTGTTAACTCAGAGGCAGGATAATGTCCTATTTAGTTGAAGTAAAAAGTAAACAAATATAGGATTTACTGCAATTTAAGGCTTAAGATGAGATCAGATGCCTGTCATCTCCAAAAGCCTCTCAATCAGCAAAAAATAATCCTTCATGAAATACATTGTTGGGTTTTGGTGTAAGTTTTTTTGAGAAAAAGAAGCCATATGTTATTGTTCTGTAGAGTGGAGGGAGGTGAAGCATAAACTCAGCTGAAAACTTATCCAGGGCTTCTGGCAAGTGTGGGCCAGAAGGGTGTGATTTGTGCTGCTTACCAGATCTCTGCATTTCATGAATCCCAGATGATGTGCAAGTGGATCTCTTTAAAATCTTCCCCTCTTTGTTTCAAATGAGGGGAGTCAACCCGACCTTTACTTTGCATTTGGACGGCTTCACTGTTCTCATTTTCAAGGCTTCTCTGATCTCAAGCACTGGCTGCAGCAGACCTATTTATAAATAGTTTAGAAGAACACCATGAACTGAGGAGGGGAATTTTCTCCCCTCTAAGTTTGCTGCCTCAGTGAACACAGTGACATGCTCGAATTTGCTTTCTTACATACCAGGAGGCCTGTAGCAGAAAATGAGGTTAAATCCACAAACACAGGACCCAATGCAGTCAAGTGGCACCAGCTGAAGATACCCTCCCAGGCTGCCTTCATCCTTCTCTTCCACCTCTCTTGAACCTAAAAAGGTGTTCTTTCATAAAGAATAAATAACAAACCATTCAACTGCAATAGTAACCAACATTAAAAATTCATAAAGTGAGAAACTAACCTAAAATAGACACCACCTAAGCCCTCATATATTCTCATAACAATTCAGATTTATCATAGGCCCCAACTTGCTACAAAACTCCCAGTTACATTTACCACTACACTTCTGCTGGGCTGCCACTTTGTTTTGAACCTTAGCCCTAGAAGGAGTTCTCCTATCAGAAGGTCAACCTTTGTTTTGAAGGATGTCATAAGTAAAACAAACTCCGGCCTTGCAAAACTTCCCTGTTTGTATTTTCCCCCCCAATTACTCGGAAAAAGTAATCTGACAGATTAAATTTCCCTTTCTGAGAAGTGCTATCTAATGCCAAACCAGTGGTGATGTCACTGGGCAGATAATACAGTCACTGAAGCGCAGCTACTTGGTTGGCAGAGATGACTCAGATGCTTGAAAACACATTGCAGACGAAGCATTTAGTCCCTTCTCTATCTGCCCTCACTCACAAACATTGAGGATCAAGTCAGCTTTCTGGGGCCTGACAAAGTTAGAGCAGATGACAGAGTCATCCATCTGGTTGAGTTCAGTGTTATTTCAGAACAGTACCCGTCTACCTGAAATTATTGCCTTGGTTTTGTTCCTCCTATCTGCAGACACCACAGGCTCTCTCTTAGCCCTCTTTGAATCACATCAGAAGCCACTGGAGCATACCAGGACTGGTAACAGAAGTAACGATGAGATGCAGAGAAGAAGAATGCACATCTTTGACACATCTCTAGAAACAAGGGTTAACCCACTGTCCCTCTTTTTCAAGTCACTCCAAATGTGAGGTGAATTTTACCAACCCAGAAATTTCCAGTTACTTGTATCTTCTGTTTCCCATCTCATTTCTCCTGAAGTCTCTTGAACAAACTTTATGGGTGATTTCTTGGGTCAATGTGGTGTCTTTCCATTTGTATGTGATCTCTCTCAGTAGAATTGTTTTCCATGAACTCATTTGGTTACTCCTGAACTCAGGAAGTTCACAGAGACTCAGCTGTAGAAAGGACTGAAAATGAGAAATTTAAAAAAAAATTTTCTTTTTTTTTGCTATGGATAACAGTCACAGACAGGCTCCTCTCTCCAACCATCTGCCTGAAACATCCCACTCCATTTCACAGAAAGTGATCTTGTATATGGGTTAGCTTGAAGGGTCATTGAGCAAGCTGCTGGCTACATCAATGTCAGCTTGCTTTTCCAGGATAGCTGTGGCTTAGTTACTGTAATTTCTCACAGGTCCATGAGATTCAAGGAGAATAAGAAAAAATTAAAATAGGAGGCGGGATCACTGTCTTGGTCAGGCACAGCAGTTCCCCCCCTGGACTGCTAGTGAGGAGTCAGTATCGCCTGAAGTTCAAGGATGTCTCAGGACCTCTGCAAATCAGGTCTAACAGGACCCAGCAACACCTGGGATGATGAGAGAAAGACCCCTGACATACCCTGTGCCTGCACCAAAGTCTCTGACAGTACTGGCAAAGCACTGAATTTACTTTCTTTAGATTGAGCTGATTAAAGAAACAGCTGGAAAGGTGAGTGTCTTTAATTAAAGGGACAATAATTTATGACTTACATTGGATGTCTTACAGTAAAAAAATAAACTGTTTATTAGTAACGGTTTTAAACCTCAGTTCCTGTTTTAAGGAAAATAAATTTAAGTAAGCAGTCCCAGCTGAGCTTCTGGTGGGAGAGAGTTTACTGGGAAAATTAAACAAGTTAAAAAAGAAAAATGCTACTCAGAATTTACTAGTGTTCCTTTACAATCCTCAAGTTTTGGGAGAAATGTAGTGCAAACCTAGCACTTACACTTCAAACATTTTCATGACCCACTGGCAACAGGCATAAACTCCTTTGGATGAGAATTTTGAATCTCAGAAGCTCTCTCATTTCTTATTCTCCTAGTACTGTAAATATATTTTATTCACATACATATGCACACACACATTCTGTACATATACGTGTCTATGTATAGATATATACTCACCTATATACACTAATATACATATTATATACTTGTTCTGGTGCAAAACAGTTTGGGAGGTTTCCTCCACAAATAATTTGGCAGCTGAAGGGTGTCCAGCTGGCAAACTTTCTAGAATGGAGCAAACAATATGGAAAGGTCAGCAACTAAACACTGGTTATTTTGCTGGAGAAGGATGAGTTCCCCATGAGACGTCAAATTGCTTCTGTAACCATGGGTAGATGATTTAGGGTTGCAAAGATGTGAATAGAAAACTTACAGGAATTTCTTTAATGCTTGATGCCAAGGGGAGCTGGACACCTTAGGATAATTTAAAGAATTGCTCTGCATGCCTCTTTCTCTCCTAATTTGCTTCAACAGATGTAGCTTCCTCTGCCTTGGCTCCTTCTATTTAGAACATGTCAAACCCAGTGATTTCCTCCCTCATCAGGAAGGATCAAGACACTGAGGTGCTCTGGCAAACAAGTCAGCTGAAGAAAGGAGATAGATGAAGGAATATGAAAAGTTTAATGTATTGCTGCTCACCTTTGCCAGACACAAATGCCAGACTTCTTTTACCCTGAGCAGGAAATGCTTGTGCAGACTTGGAGGGGAAAGCCTCACATCTCAAAAGGGGAATTCAGCTCCAACACCTTTTCTCAGCAATGATGGTCTGTGCAGTTGGTCATGAGGGTCCACTAAACCCACAGAGCTGAAAACCAGTCCATGTCTGTTCACCACCACGCAACAGACCCGAGACCTGTCAGAAACTCACTGTTTTATCAGCCTTCAGCAGGGGACCATTATGATCCAAATATAAGTGTCTCAGGTAGAGTTCTGGGATCATGGAGTCATTGCACCATGTCATATGCATCTGGAATGTTTGTGTTTTGATCTTCTACAAGCCATGGTCCAGCAAAGAGATATTCCCAGGCTGCCATCCTCTCTAATGCGTTAAAGGCTTCTATGCCCCTTGCCCTCATGTTCCATTTCTCATTCATACTCAAGAATTATTACCAAAGCGAGAACTGGAAATGCACTTCCCCGCACAGTTGCAAAATATTTAATGGGAAAACCACCTTTGTGTATTTAAGAAAAAAAAAAAAAAAGGTCAACACACATCTCTGACAGCGAAGTTAGGAAAAAGTTTATCAAGAAACCAATCTGTGAGCAATAGAAGCTTGTTGTCTTGTTTCCTTTGGCTCCCTGGCTCAGGGTTGGGCTAGTCTCTCAGTAATGACACACAATACCAAATCAGAACACCGCCAATAATGGGAATAATTTTCCTATGAGTAAGGTGTAGAGTCTGACTTACAGTATGATGGTGGAAATCTCTTTAGGAAACCAGGCTTAAAAATCCCCCAACAAAACTAAGTAGTTGTAGTTTGACTTGTCTACTTCAGCTGTGTCAACTCAACTGATGACTCATGGGAAGTTACTGAAGCAAGTTCATGAACCATCACTGATGCACAGCATGGGAACCCTGCTGATTGTAATTATTGGAAAGATTGGTTGGAGCACTAAGTGACAGCCATTTATTGGACTAATAAACACAGAGCTCAGTGCTCCTATAGGAAACACAAGTAACTTTTGATACAAGACAAGGAAACATGGAAGATCTCTCCTTATGGATGCAGTACCTGCAATGAAGCAGCTGTGTTTGTTCCATCAGAGTCATAACATCTTTCTGAGTAACACTTCCAAATGAAGGTCCATCAAGAAATCCAAATATAGTCCATCTTCTCCCTAGGATACATCCTGTCGGATTTCATACAGTCCATTCATATGTTATTTGCTGGGCCATAAGACATCAGCAAAGCCAGATAAATGCAGTCTACTGAAATTTGACAGGAGTAGAGGATGCATGGGTTTGCTACTTAAATAAATAGATGTTTAAATATTTAAACAAAAATTTTGGTTTGAAAGGAAACCTCTATGCGAGGGAGAGTTCAGATGAAAGCTGATGTTTTCTGGGTCGACAACAGATAAAACTACTGATCCAAAAAACCTTGAATAGAGAAAGCTCTGCCAGGTTCCGTTTAGATGGATAACGAATGGTTGCAGTAGATAAGTGAAAAGAGATGTTATGTGATGCTAATACATAAAGCTTCAAAAGGATGTAATTGGATTGGTTTGGTAAGTGAAGAAAGAAATTCCCACCTTGGCTTATCACAGCAGAGATAGGCATCTTGGCAAAGCTGAGGAGAAGAAATGGCCAGGCTTGCTCTGAGTCAGTGTCAGCAGGCTCCTGATGGCTCTCCATCCACCTTGATGTACAGGAAAGACACAAAACGGATGGGAGCTCTATCCCGAGCAGGAGTAATTTGGTGATGCTGTCCAAGCAGTGCTATTCCGCTGTACCCTTGGAGACAAGTTTCCGTGTTTTACCTGGCAATGGTAATGGGAGTCCCTATCCACTATGCACAAGGCGGAGTCTTTCATGCTAGCCCCAGGTATCCTCTCTGAATGTGAGTGTTCAGCACAACTACTCTGTTTTGTAGAGTTCAGTAGAAAGTTCATCTGCTCTCAAAACACTTAAAATTAGGTTATAACTCTGCTCTGAACATTAGCAACTGAAAGACCAAAATATATGCATTGTTTCCCAATAATCTCACAGGGAGGGTGATGGCTGGAGCTCCAGGAGCACAGTGCCTTTCCTTCCTTCGTATTCTCAACAGAACCACCTCTCACCTACCTCTGTTTTACAGTGTTTTTGCCTCCCACACCCCTTTTGCTCCAGTTGTTTACCCAACTCCAGCCACTTTATTGGGCAGAACTGGAAGAACAAGCGATTGCAAGAATATCTTGAGGGAGCATAATCACTGACTGCAAATCCAAGTAAAGTTATTCAGCTATTGTTCATTCAGCACCATGCCCGAGAGAAAATGAAGTTCTGACCTTTGGCTATTTCATAAACCTAAAAACTTCTGCTAATACTAAGACAAACATTTTATTGCATACTTATGGAAGATATCAGCTGAGATCAAATGAAATGTTCTCACTACTTTAGAGTTCAGAGTGTCAGAGCAACCAAAGTTTCCAGAACCCCTTGCAGGTGGCCAGTGCATCATCATTAAAGGGTGCACTCTCATTTCATGGAGTTGCATGTACAGTGTTTGCCAAAAATTAGGTATCTTTGGCTACACAAATTCTGAAATCTTCTTAAACCCAGCTATGTTCCTTAACCAAGCACTTCTCAGAAAGCCTTTGTTCTTTAGCACCCGTATGTTCTTTCTTAAACGGCATAGGGCTCAAAATCACAGTGTATTTTTAAATTATATAAAATGTTTCACATGTCAAATTAGAAGTTACACAGAAAACTTCATGTTGACCATCTGTGTTTGACCACTCAGATATCATTAATTTCTAGACTTCTGGGTCACGAAATTCTACTCATTTCTAAAGCTGGCTAAAATATCAGTTGGATTTTATCCTGTTGGCCTGAATATTGTGTATCTTGTACAACTTCCTGGCTGTGTAGATGACATGTTGCAGCAGTACGCACAGAACACTTAGAGGAATAAAACTGAGCAGTATTTGGACACTGGGATAGTTTTCAAAGGGCATTGCAAATACACTCAATCCATCATTTGTTTTGCATTACTCTAAACCACATATATTCCCTGGGAAATATAAGTAAATTTTGATGGGGAGAAGAATGGAAGAGGGCAAGGGAAGGAAAGCAAGAAAATGTAAATACTTGAAGTAGAAATTAATAGTGAAGAAATAGTTATTTGTGCTAAATAAGTATTCCCAGGATGAATATTAAACAATTTTTATTTAAATATAAACTAAACTATCTGTCTGTAACATAAGCATAGTTGAGAAACAAGAGTTTACTTCAAGTAAATATATATTTTTCACTTTAAATAATCACTCAAACTAGTGAAATGTCAAGCAATTTTTCAGTTTAATCAAGACCCTGTGTGACTGCTGAGATGTTTTGCATATACCAAGCCTTTAGTACACACTGGAACATCAGAGGATAGAGACTGTCCCAGCATCCAAAGCTGCTCCTAGAAATTCTTGAGTTGGTTTCTGAAGTGCTGCACAAGATTTTTTCTCCAGAAGCCCCCTCTTGTAAAGCAGAGACAAATAGAAGTAACAGAGCTTTGCTTATTTTAGCCTGTCCTTGTGTTGTGAGCTCCATTACATACTGCCTTTGACTCTATCCCTCTGACGCCAGGCAACAGGAGCATTCAGTTCACCTCTCTTGGCCTGGGAGAGCTCCCCACCTCTTCTCTTCCCATTTCCCAATTCACATACACTGCAGTTTATTTTGCATAGTTGTCTTCTTCCTTTCCCTATTGGGAAAGGTTGTAAGGTTTTGTCTGGCTCTAAAATGAAATTGAATGGAAGGAGTAGGCAGTATACAACTTCAGGCAATTGCCTAGACAAGAGGACAAGCATGACTGTTCTTCCTGCTGTCCTCTCTATGTCCAGAAGTCTCAGTCTCAATATTGTGCCTGAGACATCACTCAAAAGCCCTTCATGAGCCACTAGCCACAGGTTTGTGCTGTTCCTTTTGATCCTATTCACGCTTTGGCTTCCTCCGCCTCCAGCAGCATAAAGCTCCATGACCAAATCATGCCTTTTCTGGACAAGAGCACAACAAACAAAACAATGGAGTTTGGCTTTCCTCCCTGCACCCACAGCTGCAGATATTCCTGGCAGGGATGCAAATCTGACCTGCACAAGCACAGACACCCCAAGCCAAGCATATGCACAAGACGACGCGCCAGGACCTTTGATCCAACCAGCCACTCTATGCTACTCTGTTCACAGCTTCTCCTCTTTTATTGCAAACATAAATCAGAGAATCGAACAGGAAGGTTGTCCAGTTCGTACCTGTGCTCTACTGTGAAACACGTTACTGCTGAGACCTTCTCAGCAGGTGTTTTACCTGCCCTCAGACGCTGCCAGTGATGGAGGTGCATGCTCTCCAGAGGCAAATTTCCATTCTCAAACATCAGTGCAGTTACAGAGTTTACCCCAGTGCCAAGTCTGAGTCTCCCTCACCACCCTTTTACCCCAACTCTTTCTGCAGCATTTTCTGCAATGATTTCTGTTTCCCTTCCACACTTCTTGGACAGAAGAGGATAAAAGGAGAATATGTAACACGCAAGATGCTTTGGGAGGGAAGAAACTTTCCCTGGTGGGCTTTTAGAGCAGGTTAGTTGTCTTCAGAACTATGGTTGTGTTCAAGCCTCACTGTATTTCTCCACACCCACAAACTTCTTACATTTCTGTTAGTCCTTCTGGGTGGACAGGAAGCAGAGATAAGCTCACTCAGTGCCTCGGAGGTGTTGATCAGGGGCAGGAGGGTATTTCGTAAAGCTGTTGCTAGTGGAGGTTCAAGGTTTCTCTCCTCTTAACACACAACGTGCTTTCAGCTCACTTGTGCTGCATTAGATCCCATAGATCTAATGATGTTATACATGATGTAGCACCAAATTTTTGCAAGACAACACAGAAATAGGGGATGCAAATCAAGCACTGGCAAGAAAAGCCTTGACAGAACAAAATAATTTCCCAATTGGAGAGCTCAGGAAATGTTATCTTCAGAGAGTGTGTTTCTGAGTTGCTTTGATCAAATGAGTTTCAAAGGTGATTACAGCCCCATAAGTGTTTTCCTAAGCAGTATCCTGTGGGATGGGGAAGGCCAGAATTCAGGCCGAAGCTCTCTCCTGTACAAAAGCCTTGCCACTGACATTGTCAAGGGATCTGTTGCACTCCATTGTGTCCATAATCTTCAAATTAAAGCTCCCTAAATCCACAATAGTCTAATAAACCACAAGCCTGTAACAGCCCCTTCAATTTTCCACGTTAATAATCCATGGATTAAGAGTCCCTCTGCTGCTACAATAGCCAGAACTGATCTTCTCTACTGTGTCAATGACCCATGAATTATAGGGCTGTGTCTCAGATGGTTAGATAATACTTCACTCAAGTCCCAGCGATAGATTTTTCTAACAGGGCAGATTCAGGACTTAGTTTTGAAGTAAAAGCACATCGTAGCAGCCTCATTTTTGAGACTGCTCTTCCTGTTCCTCTTGGCAGTATCCCCACACAAAGGCACAGCCCCCTTTTTATCATATCAATTCACTTGATTTGCAATAAATGGCCTAGTCACCTTTCATTTACAACTGGATATTTACTATGTCATATGAAAGTTTAATAAGAGGTACAGTTTCATAACTGGTTAATCAACTGATGCAAAATCCTTCCATTTTCTTGTGATAGGGTCTTATAATAGCCTGGAATATTTTCTACTGATTTGTGGATAGCATTTAGCACACTTGTATCACTTAATAACCCTTTATTACAGCATTTACTATGAAGTTCACACTGCATCTCCAGCAGTCAAATCAGAGGGCAAAAGGAAGAAGAGTCATTTCAGAACTGCTGCCCAAATCCATCAGCTGTAAAATGCTCATCGACTTTTCTGATCCGGAGCAGACAAGCTTTTGTAACAGCTGCATGAATTCACCTTTGCAAATACCACTGCAGCCAGCAGTCTGGATATTGTGTACAGATGGAAGTGCCCTGTCAGGCACTGGCATGGAAAGCAATGTGATGGGTAGGAGCAGACAGGTTGTCTCTATGGCATTTTCACTCAGGAGCATCCTCCCAACAGCACGTTGTCTGCCGGAACAGAATGCCAATGCGATTACTTTTTTCTCCTTTACTTTTTAAAGTAGAAACCTTCATATTGAAGTCAAAGCCACACAACTCATTGCATATTGTTGCAGGGTTGTTAAGCCAAGGAATGCCTGTTAGGTTAGCCAGCCATGTCTTTATCAAAGCCTAGATGTTCCATACCATATCTTTCACAGTATTTGGTTCAGACTCCCATTATTTGGAAAATTTAAAACTACACTCTCAGTTCAGCTAGACGTGGGAAGAGGGTCTGCACTGCGAGTAATCAGCTACTCTCATCTCTGCTGCCACGTGCTAGCGTGTATTGAACAAGAAGTTTGGTTTTATTCTGGCCTTCACAGAGTGATAAATCATTTACTCAAACGCTAGAACAGTAATGCTTTAGGGCAGGTAAAGCTGTGGCCATGACTTACATGCTATGGTGATTCCCAATAAGGAAGGATCCATTACTTTCCAAAGAAATGTATTTGCTGGTATTTTGTTTTTCCAGACAGTCAGTGAAGGTCAGTTTCGCAAATCACCCCTAGGAGCTATAAGAGTTTATTAAATAAAATAGTCCCAAATAAAGACTTGTTAACATTGATTCTGGAGCTTAATTCTGCTGTTAAATCTTTCAGTGTCAGAAAGATCAGTGCAGCACCTACAGACAATTAAAATTAGAGTCAAAGTAACAGTGCCAGCAGTTCTTGTGGTGGCTGATGGAGAGTGAAGACAAATCTCTTCTGATGCAATAAAAATAGAGTGATAGGACCACAGAACAGTAGTAGATGATGAGATTTACTGTTCATATAGCAAACAAGTGACAAGTGTCAAGCTAAAGTGAAGTAAGTCTTGTGCTGCTTGCTACCACTAGTGACGTGATCCTGCAGCAAAACCCTGCAGATCCACAAATAATTGGATTCCCCTCAGCTGTCAGTCCAGTTTACAGCTACCAGAATCTCACCTCTTATTTCACTTTGGTGGAGATTTTAATTACTTACTTTACTGAATTGCCCATATAAGTCTTGGGTTGCAGCTTGGATTTGTGAGACCAGATGTACTGCACTAAATGGCAAAAACAAAGAAACTTGACCCATTTGCCTCACAGAGAAGTACTAAAATTCTATCATCAGTTCATTTCCCTTTACAAACAGGTGTAAGAACAATAACTGTATTGTCATTAGCCAGCACAAAGAATAAATACAAGGAACAAGTCCATACTAGCTGACCCATGTGTGACAGAAAGTGCTGCTCTATCTCCTACAACTGCCAGGACCTGAGCAATGATTCTCCCCTGACTTTGACACAAAGTTAGCATTGTCTTTCAAACCCATCTCAGCCTTTAAGGAGACCTCGCTGTATTTTTCTTGGTTGTCATGCTGAGCACAGTGTTTATCTTTTTACACTATTTATGCAGAGCAGACTATTTTTCCATAAGGAAAATATCAAGTTAAGCATCTGAAAGTCCATATACTTCCCCAAGGTCCCTGCTCCAGAGATGGAGAAACCAGTGGGAACACCATGCCAGTGCTCAGCACGATGGTCCTTGGATCATACCATGATACAAAGAGCAATGTAATTTAATTAATTCACTCATTCAGCCCACATCAGAAGAGTAATTGCTACTGTGGGACCTGTGGTAGCTTTTCAGGTATGGCACTAGCTACCAAAATGTCCATTTAATAATAAAACACTAAGCCCTGAGAGGACAGGGCAGCACACACTGTTGCCAAACGAACAGTGGAATCTGCCACTCCTCTCATGCAGTTCTCAAGGTGAATGGGGTCAGGAAAAGCACCACTGGTGTGCTCCCCAGGCACTTCTTTGGGGATGAGGGCAGGAGGGACACCTAAAGGACAGCTCAGGATAACTCCGAGCTCCCTTCACTGAGAGGCTCTGTGCACGCTTTGGGTTACGTGAGCTTGCTCACCCCTCTGTCCCCCTACGTGCTCTCAATATACACACAGCTTGTTAGCAGCTCTGCAGGGTTCCCAGGAGCAGTGAATGAACAGAAACCGGGATTGTATGATCATAACAACCAGCTCAGTTTCTTCCGTCTCCTAAACCCACCCCCCCCCTCCCCAAGCACCGAAGGAGTGGCTCTAGAGGAAAGGCCATGAATTTTTTATTTCTCTGACCAGAGGGTGATTTTGCCCGGTCAAAGCTATATACATTGTTCCTCGTTACTAAGGCAACAGGTACCTTACAAATGCTGATAATACATAAACTAATACAACTCTGCAGTTTTCTCTTTCTTTCCAGTGCAGCTTAATAACCCGTGTGGATGCTGCGAGCCGCCTCTCTCCCGCTGGGATAAATGAGCACTTCAGGAAGTATTATCTCCCTCCAGCCCGGACTCCATGGTGCCCGCACAAAGAGGAGGCACTAAGCTGGGGAGCTGGGCCACTATCAAAAGGCAGAGGGGTTTCAGAAAGCTACAGGGAGGAGTGGGAAGGGCTGTGGGAGCACCACACGAATCTGCTGCAGCGCTGCTGCCTTCGGAAACCAGCAAAAGATCCCGAGTGCTCGCCGTCCAGGGGCAACACGTCACGTAAAGGGAATCCTGGAGCAAACACTCCTTAGTTCCATGTTGTGGCCCCATCATCAGCATCAAGGGCTAACTGGATTAAGGGCTGTTTGTTAAACTCCGCCTCGCTCCCCCTCTCATGTACCAGCCTCTTTGATACACATGCCCGGTTGTTAAGCAAACACGCCAGGTCCCCACTGCTCTTGCAGTGAGAGCAGGGTTAAAATGCTTCACTGGTCTCCTTAATCCCTCTCACATGATTTAGTCAACACCAGTGGGGGAGAAGGGACCCGCAGATTTTGCCTCGGTGGCTCCCTCCTCTTCAGAAGTCAGGGAGAAGGGATAAATTCAGCGTTGCACTTGGGCTGGATGCTGTGGGAGTTGCGGAAACTACCAACACCGAGGGCACCCAAAGGTACCAGAGGCTGCCTCTGCAGCACTCACGGGCTCAAGAGCTACTCCTGCTCTAGCCTTGAGCCTTGGTGGGGTCTTTTTTTTTTGCTACTCAACACCACTTTAGTCTTGAAACAGAAAAGTAAATAGAAAAATAAAATCCAGATTCCTGTCCAGAGCTGCTGTGGCATTTGTTCAGTGACAGGGCGATGATGACAGTGCAGTAACGAAGGGAAAAGCCACCAGGAAACAGAAGCAATTGCACTCCACTGTGATGGATGCACTCCTCCTCAGTGAATGGATGTACCAGTGAATTTTCAAAGGGGACTGTTCTGTTAGAGGAACTGAATGAGCGGCATTATTTCTGGGGGCCAGAGGTAGCCTGAGAGGCAGTGGGCTAATAGGAGCTCAAAAGGAAAAAGACAACCCATAAACCAAAGCAATTCAAAATATAATGACTAATCCTCACTTTCAGCCCCCCTTATTTTCCTTTTTTGGGATTTTGTTTTGTGCAGTTTTTTAGAAAAAGAGTCATAGACATATATTTCAACTATTTTGTGCTTGCTACCAATCAGCTCCTTTGTCCCTGTGATCTAACAATAACAAAAATAACTTAATGTATGTTTAACTTCCTTCCAAAAGCAAAACACAGGATGGGTAGTGCACTCTCTCTCAAAGAGATTTACAAGCACAAAATGAGGACGGTTTTACAGACCCCATTCAGGTCCTGGACGACTTGCTGCTGCTGCTGCAAGACAAGGGGCTTTTATTGCAATCTCAGCAGAAAAGTAAACATTTGAAATAAAGCTAAACAAGAGTTTAGTTGTTGAGGAAAAGACAGTCATCTGTCAGCATATGGCAAACAAGCTCTTCTTAAGAGTGGCCTTCTGCAGCCCTGGACTGGAACTTCAGTGCTTGGGTTTAACTGCTACATTCTGAATCCCTTCTACCTAATGAGAGGGCTCCCTGCTGTATCAAATTTGCAGCACTGTTGGCTGCTGAAAGCATTATTCATTTGCCAAGTAAATCTTAGGAAAACAAACCTGGGTTCCAAGTCTCAGAAACACCAAAATATGCTACTGGAGAATTCCCCCAGGGAAAACACTGTGGGTTCACCACCTCCCATTGAAAGCCATTAGCAAAAGGTGCCTGTCCTCCTCTCCCAGCTGTGAATTTATTACCTTCCCATTCTAGCCCCCCAAACCCGGCCTGTACTGTCCTCTAACCCGAGCCACAAGTTCAGGGGACACATGGAAAAAACCAGATGGAAAACAGATGGGCTGTCAGGCTGAGAGAGTAGTGGGGAATGATTTCACACTGAAGTGGTGGCTGATCATTAGTGAGGCTCCTCACAATTTGATCCTGAGGCTCACTGTGTTTAGCCACATTAACTTATCCAACAGGATGATCTACACCTTTAGCAGGGTCACACAAGGTACTGAATTGGTGGTAATGGCTGATTAGCCAGAGGACAGGGCTCTGTTCAGGTACATCTTGACTGGCAGGTGGAGTCAACTGACAGAAACCTCATGTAATTACACCAAGTCCAGTGCAAACTCCCGCACCTGAATGAGAAATCCCCACGTGTGCTACAGATTATCTAAACAGAAAACAGCTTTGCAGAGGAGTTGGTGGGGATGAGGTGGACAGGAATATGTGAGCCAGTAGTGCACTAAAGGTCAAACACCTCCTGCTCTGAACTGGCAAGAACTTGGCCAGCAGGTCAGGGGAAGGGATTACTCTGTATTCCCATAAGAAGGCTGCCTTTGAAGTACTGAAGTCAAGAAGGATATGAACATTCTCTGACCAAGGCAGACAGGGACTGGAGGACAGGACAGACTAAGAATGGCATTTCTTCAGCCTGAAAAAGAGAGAGCTGAGGAAGGTACATATAATTACTTTCTCCAGTTACCTCATGGGTGGCTATGATGAAAACAAAGGCAGATGGTCGTGATTTATGCAGGGATTGGTCTAAATGACCTGAAAATTTTCTTTCCAACCTCAATTGTTCCATGATTCTATGAAACCCCTGCAGTAAGGATTGTTTGCAGAACACGACATTGGAAGTAATTGACTCCTGGACAACGTGTAAAGCTCAGTTTCACCATAAACTCGGGGGAAAAAAAGTCACAGGGCTGCTTCTCATCTACTAAGTCCTTCTCTTGCCTCTGGGTGGCTTGCCAATCCAAACACCTGCTTCATATGGGTAGAATGCAACAAATATCTGACCCATATCTGTAATTAATCTTGAGGACGTTTTGATTTTTTAGAGGATTATTGCACCCAACGTTTTTAATAAAAAACAAAAAGCAAAACAATCCAACCCTTCTTGAAATGAAGCAAAACCTAAAGCAGATGGGTAGACAACAGTTGTAATGCAAACAAATATTCCATGGTTCAGCTCAACTTCAAATAAGTTCAGAACTGAAAACCTGAGTAAGCAAAGATAGTGTGTTACCTTTGGCAACCTGCATGGCTTCAGATTTGCAATATCATTTCTGATCTAGGCAGACTGCTAATCAGAAATGACTATTCAGATTCTAACAAAAATAAACCTTCAAATTACTTCAGATGTAAACTGTGGTTGAGACTGAAATGTCAAGCATTCGAAGAAGTTCTTTGTCTGTATATCTTCAATTCAGTTAATCTCGTGCCAACAGATTATGCTTCAGTTTTGGGTTACATAGAGCATGTGAAAATTAATAGGAGCGAAATGGCCTACCAGCTCCATTTCCCACTCTACTTTATCAGAATGACACCATCTGACCCTGGCAAAAGCAAAGCACAATCCAACATGCCCAGGAAATAGCAAGACCAGGACATTCTTATAATCACAATTTTTCTTCATGACAAGCTTGGACCAGATGATCTTTCAAGATCCCTTCCAACCTGGGCTGTGCTATGGTTCTATGAGGCATTTCTCATAAACAAAGTCTAGAACAGCCAAAATTTGCAACATATGGTGTCTTACTGAATCTCCCTCCTCCTCAAGTTGTACTTTTGACTCACTTTTTCTAAAATTCTTATTTTAGAAACCATTTATAATGAAATAATTAATTTTCTTCCCCTTCAGATTTTCAGGTGTTACCCTGTTTCTCTGGCAGGCAAACAAGAGTGACAGCATGTCTTCTTAATTGGACAGAAGTGCTCTGGGAAGTTGATTGCCGAAATATATGGAAGGGGGAGGAGGTGAGAGGAAGAGAGCATGATCACTTTATACTCTGGATGAGACTAGAATCACTGCATGCAGACCCTTTACACCACGATTCCTGCAGGTGTTGACAGGAACAGATGATTTTGCCTAGAGTGGAGCATGTGGGAGGGAAGGATTAGTTATGGCCCATGTTAGTGCATCCAACTTGCTTCAGATTGAAAAACCTGCTCCGTGGGTGCCGTTGAAGTGGCTCCAGTGGAAATCCTTGTCTCCAGATACTCAATTTATCCTTTCTCATCTTTTTCAATATGTACCAGCAACATAATATCTGACCTGTACAGATATGTACAGAAATATTCTCCTTCCTCTCTCCCAGATAACATGAGGCCATCTACAGCATTTCTCAAACATCTATCTTCTTTGAAATGTTTTTTTTTGTATTTTAGTACCAGCCTCTGGCAGACACAGCTTAAGTTTCAGCTTATTAATCAAACTCCTCCACACCCCATCAACACTGATCTTGACACACGACTACTTTTGTTTCAAGGACTCCTTGAACTGTCTTCTCTGAGCCTAGAAAAATTCCCCCAGTCCTCAGGAAACAGGGTTATGGTTCTGGTGCGTGATGTTGAGAGAACATCCTCTGAGGAGGACTGAGCACTGAGAGCTCTCAATGGTTAGTATTCCTTCACTTGAAAGCATGTTAGGACTAGAACAAAGCCTAAACCATGCAACACGAATAACACTAGAGAACATAAGGACAAGACAAGTCATAGCTAAACATGATAGTTTTTTCCCTGGTTCTTGGCCATGTCTGCAATAGAGAATGAGAAGCAAGGGGAGAAAGTACAGCTTTCCTTCCTCTCTAGAAGTCAGAACAGCTTTCCATGACAAACTATGTCTAACAGTTTCACTGTTCCTCCTAGGTCTCTCCAGTTGACCGAAAACTCAGTTTGGAAGAGGAACTGCAGGTATGATGGCTGCAACAACAGGTATTTTACTCCTAACACTGGGTCAGAGTGATCAAGGCCAGAGGAGAGAGTGCTAAAACCCCATCTTTCCATCCATCCCAACCACTCCTGTTTGCTTCACTGATTGTATTTTTAGCTGCAAGACACTGCACACCATTGCTCATAATCAGATACACTGTACACATAAACAACAGTTCCTTTGATCTTCAAAAGGGTTTTACTACTTTGATTATGAGTTTATCAGTAGCACATAATCAGGCTGCAGACACACACAGTTTAGTCTTAACCCATTTTGATTGCAGGTACACGGCAAGGAAGTGTCCTTTATGCTGTATCCAAGTATTTATTGAGATAAACTTCCTTAGCCTTTCCAGGAGACTGTCTTTCCTGGCAGGTGTAACAGGGTGAGCTTTTCAAGGTATCAAGAGCAATCACAGCTAATAAACTAGCTGCACTGTGACTTTTCTCTCGTGATGAAATTTCAAATAAACCTTATCCCCGTGTCGATCCCAATTGCCGTGTATTAAATATACAGCATCTTTGCACATAGTTTGACTCTCCAGCAATGTCCAAGCAAAATGGTTTCAGGTAAAAAAACCCCCACAGCACACTAGTAACATTTAGAACTAGGGTTGGGAAAGGCTGTTTTCTTTTCACTCACACCAAGTTGAAACCAAAGTCAGGGGCACTAACCTGGAAACTACACCACAGGCAGGTACAGCCTCAAAATCAAAATAAATGCAATATCAGCAAAGAGAGAGAAGTACTGCAGAAGTAATTAATTACTTTCCATCAGTATTTGGTAGCTGATTAGTTTCTGACCCATATGGAAATGCTGACAGGGCAGCCCAGAACACCTGCTGCTCTCTAGGTAAAAAGCAAAGGTAAAAAAAGCAGTTGGTTATTTTGTGTTTGCCAGCCTACAACTAATTCTATGAAATCCAATCGATTTTAATAGCAATCTGCTCAGCTCTTGACTCTAGAAGAGGATGAAATTCTGTTTGAGGTGCATATGATGAAGTCGTGTTACTCAAGTGTGCGAGGAAAGGGGGACTTGCCAAGGAAGCTCCTCTGGCTGTGCCCTGCAGTAGTCTCCCCCCTTCCCGCTCCCTCCATTTCATCACTGCTTTCCTCAACTTTCTGCTGCTGGTCCAGACTCATGAGCACTTTGCAACTCTTTCTTGTGGGCATCAAACCAAACACAAGGATCCCATCAAAAAATGAACTCACTAAAAATATTCAGAATCAGAAAAAAAACAGTTCAGATTTTTTTTTTTTTAAGACTTAAAATTCCAGTTTTTCAGGAAAGCTCAACATACTGTTTAAGTTAACTAAATGTCTCAAAAAACCCTGGCCTCCATTACAGCATTGAACACCTGGACATGCTTGGGTTTGGATGTCTGCTCCTAAAAGCAACAATAGCTTGTGCTGTTTTGGGTAATTCTGTTTTGGAAGCAGAAGCCTTGATTTATATGAACTCCATGCTAATGTAGAATTACTTCCAGTTTGTTACAGATTTCAGCACTGAAATTAGGTGGTTTTCTTGCCAAATTTGGGCCCAATGTGATTCCAATCGAATGAATTTTGAAGAGCTCCAGTCTTTTTTTTTTTTTATAATACTGCAGCATGGCTTGCAAACTAGCTTTTACATGTTTAGGGTTACTCAGCACTACAAATTGTTATTTTATCAGATGCAGCTGACTGAAAAATGGAAAAAACACTCCCTCTTTCCTCCCACTCTAAAAGCATTTAAAATACAGCATTTCCGGGAACCTGGCTGGGTGGAAGGAGTTGGCAGAGTGGTTTGTAATGTGTAAAATACAGAGGGACAGATGTTCAGCTGATTGCTTTAACAGATACAACAGCAACACGAGGATGACAGCTCTATTAGATTTCAGGAGGTGATGTGTCACTTGTGCAGTAGGCTACTCCACATCTTCATAAAAACCACATTTTATGGGGTGAGACGAGAGAGATCCAGATAAAAGCGACATAAGAATTCTAGTCAGCCATAATCATGAACTTCATTAAAGATTTGCTGGAAATCGTATTAAGTAGAAGCTCAAATCTGCAGATGAGCTCTGTGGCATTCCCAGTTGGCAATAGAACCTTCCTCCTTGCAGCCCACTGCTCCCAGGCCATCCTTCACCAGGTGAATCTGGTACTCTTTTCAGAGTTAGAAAATTGCCTATTGCCCAGTGTGTTGCTACATGGTGGACATTTAGAGGAGATCCAGTCTTGAACTAGAACTATCACAACAGCATGGTAGCAACACTGACAAAATGCAGGCTGGAAATCTCTATAACCCATGAGGCAGGAACAGTCTTATCTCCAACAATATCTGTTCCTCCATTCTACCAGTTTTAGCTACACCAGTCTTTACTTTTTGCCTGTGACCTCCTTCCACTTCATCTTGTATTTCCTTTTTAAATGTCTTTTTCAGCTCTTGGATCCCAGGTGTTTCTCTTTCTTCAGCTGACACTCAGGGTGTGCATCAGGCAACGATCATGACTTGGCAAAGGTTTACTGGGTCAGTGAAGGAAGACCTGAAGATCCAGATTTTTGCTATTAGAGTTGTCAGTCATGCAAGTCCTTGGAGACTGCAAGAGCATAAAAATTAAATCTACAAAGTGAATTATCCCATGATTTTGTATTTCCTCCCTTAAGTGCACATGTGGTCATGTCATCTTTTCATTCTTGTCATTGTTAGTGACAGTTCTCAGCAAAATAGTGGGCAAAACCATCAAGTTTCTTATTCTTGCTGCAAGCTGAATACCAAATATGAAGTTTCCAAATTGCAGTGGTTTATTCTGCTTCGTCTATCACATTCTTATACAGAATGTTTCTGTAGCATTTGCAATCAAAGCAGTTTTGGGAGATTTTGTTTATTTCTTAGTCTATAGATAGGATTTTTACTC